>LDKF01001857.1:6791-19376 GCA_001026735.1 Rotylenchulus reniformis
GTGTCGTGAACAGGGCACCGCATTTCCGGATTCGTAAGCGGATGAGCAGCTTGCTGCCGCTGGCCACTGGCCGGGTGCACCTGGGGTGCGGGAGGGGCTTTATGCTGGCAGTTGGCGCACCAAGATCGGCGAAGTGCGACGACGAGACGATATACCACCAAATGGCCACTTCGTTCGGCCGAAGACATGAGGGGTGTAGCTACAACAACAACAACAATATAACAATTCACGTGACGTAAAACCTGCATTTTTTTTTAATTTTTCAGTAGAGTCTGTAAACCTCAGAACATTGTCGAAATGTCATCTGAACAATCTTTGATGTTTTAATTACCAGAACATTTTGCATTTTTATTATAATATTAACTCTAATGTCCAGTAAAAGTTGGCATCAAGGTCATGTTTAAATCTAATTTTTCAATAAGGTGGATATTATTTCTTTTTATTATGCTTAAATTAGATTATCGATCATAAATGAATGATTTTCCCCATAATTTTACCTATCTTCTTGCTAAAGATTATAGATAGTACGTACGATCTATAATTGAATTCATTGGCGAAAATCAATTTTGAAAATTAATTTTTGCATTTGCATCATTTTCGAACGATTTCTGGATTGGGATTAAATTAACTACTTTGAATCATGTTTTTTTTATTAATATAAATTTTATTAAAAACCAAAATAAATCATTGTTTATGGATGCATAAAGGCCAATAAAAGTAGGATGAAATCATGAATTATAAATGAAATAATAATTAAAATCTTTTTTAAGAAGATAAAATGGCTATTCCTTTGAAAATTTTGTTGGCAAATTTTATTTTTCTGGTTCTGCTACACCATTGGCCATTGAATGGATCCTCGTATGGCTTTTATATCATATTATATAAAATTATTTAAATTTTAAATTTTTATGGAAAATCAACCCTCCTTGGATGGAGTTAAAGAGCCAGCCCGGATCCAGGCAATGAATGAATTGACAATGGACATTGTGAGGAGAATAATAACCAATTTAATTTTTTGCCAAATTTTTGTCAATGTGAGATTAACAGCCAATTTGGCATTGTTCTTTTAGGAAAAATATATTTTATTATTGATAATCAGTTGAATCATGTGGATTTAATTGAGGAAAATTATCCTTATCAACTTAATGTATTAAAATTAAAAATATTATTAAATGGATGGAATTAATTTTAGTCAGGTAATGAAACTGCACGTCGAGGCGAAAAAGTTCACAGGTTAGTCATCAAAAAATTTTTTGAAAAATTTTATCAATTTACATATTAGAGCCCGGCCAAAAAAAGGTATACTCGGGAGTAAGCTGTTCTGGATAAATCAATCAACGTCGAAAGAGTTCCAAATAAAGTAAAATTTTTATAATTCATATTTATAAATTCTAATAGATAAGCAGATAAAGTTTAGCAAATTTGTTGTTGGCTCATTAGATTGAAATTTAATAGAAATTTTAAAAAATGCATTTTTAAAAAATTAAAAGTCAAAAAATCTCTCATATTAAAAAATCATAGATTTTTCAACATTTTTTTGTTGTCTTGATCTAATAAGGCGAAATTTTTTTTGTGTGATCGTTTTATGCCCTTAGATCCCTAAAAATATCTTACTGTAAACTAAATTTAATTTAAAGAAAAAAATGTTTGTTTAGAAAAATTTTAATTAATAAATAAAGATTCACTCGGTTTTTTAATTTAGTGTCATTTTGGATAATAATCTGATATGCATGTGGGTAAACAAAAAAACAAAAGTGAGGAGTGTAAAATCGAAACTGAAACAGGATAATCTGGGACCACCTATTTATGACAACCGTTTAATCTTCAAACAAGTAAGTAAATTTTAGTATCTAATCTATATCTTAGTTATTTTATGAAAAATTCAAAAAATTATATTTGGATGGGTTTAAAAGCTTAAAAAACTTTAATACTTTAGAAATAAATGGGATTTCAAACAAATTACAAAATATATGGATTTTAAATCTAAAAAATAATCTGAGAGCCATTGCCTAGAATAAAATTTTAAATGATTTTATCTAACTTCTCTTATAATATTTCTCTAAACTAGTTCATCTGATTTAATTTTTCATAGAAACATTTATTTCATTTTCCAAAAAATGGGTTTTCCATGCTCAAATGTGCCAAAATGGATATTTAGAGAGAAATACAAAAATGAGCTTTTCAGCTGGGGGATTTTCGGTTGAGTTAATCTCGAACTGCACAAGAAAACATTTGAAACAATCAAATAACGGAGCGAGGGTGAGATTTAGCGTGATAATTAGTTGTATTAGATGAAGATTGAAAAGAAAGTACAGTCAGAATAGTGGGAAGTAGCATTTATTAACAAGAAATTGCGTGATTTTTTCTTCAAAAAACTGTTAAAGAGAGAATGACTTTCCTTTTGAACTTAGAAGTTAATAGGCGAGAGGACTATTGATAACACATTGTACATAGTCTATCTGTGACGTATCGAAATAAAAAAAAAAGACTTAACAAGTTAAACACGTATAATAAGTAAACTTCAAATTTAAAAGAGAAGGCCAATTTTTTCTGGTGTCAATTCTTGATCACTAGTAAAGAATCACTAAAATCCAAAATAATGTTTATAAATGAAATTTGATTTATAATAAATATTTTCGTTTAAAACTTACCCATCACTTTGTTAGTCAATTAGAGTTCTGTTTGTTGAGAACCTTGTAGAAATTTCTGTCTTCAGCAGGAACTGGAACGGGAACAAAAAAAGGATTTGAGCCGGGACTTACCAGCAGGATCATTTTATGGGTCCATAAAATAAATTTGAACACCAAATTACAAGTTGCAAATTAGTTTTATAGAAAGGTTTAATAAGTTCCATTAATTTCTATCTCAAACATTTCTATCTCAAGCAATGCCAGTTCCTGTTTTTAGCGAGGGAGGATTTACACCATAATATATTAATTCGAATAAAACTTTAGTTATCCCAATTGTACTTTGATTGATAGAGACATAGGTAGAAATCCACTCAATAGCACTTATACTCATGACAACCTGGCTAAATGACATAGCGCCGAGGAGTTTTTCATTGAATAGAAACAGCTCGAGGATGCACAGACGATGGCCAAGTGTGGGATCTCAGGGGAAGAAGGAGTGACTCCGATGCTCCATCTGTTACGAGACTATGGTTTTGCTGATTACTATCTGAACCCGGGACAATTTGATCCGCAATTTGATCGCGATTTTCGAGCAGAAAAGGTATCATTTCAAATTTTAGTGGATTTATAGTCTTATTTGTTCGAGGTTATTGATGGAGCCGTACATTATCGTGGTGGCCGTGTTTATCATCCTCCATATCGCTGCATGCGTTATGCAATCAAGGTTCATACTACTAGTATAACTTGCAGATTTTTGACTTTATAGCCAATACTAGGTATATCCTTATTGAAAATATTGTAAATTGCCTGTACTATAATCATATCCTATTTTTTGGTAGGTCCTGGACAAGTATCCAGACAATAAGTGGCTTGGCAAAGACCAGGTAATATATATGTATGTATAGTGCCAAATCATGAAATATAAGATATAAAATTAGCTACATAATAAACTTCTCTCATTGTCCATAAATCTTTGATACTTTAGTGAGATTGGTTAATTTAATAGAAAAAATATTTCAATTCTAAAGGATTTTTTGAAATTCCAAAAAATAACTGTGTTGTCACCCGTGGCGCGACATTTGGGGATCCCGACATTTGGGGACCATTAGTTATATCTCAGCTCAAACCCAACCTAGGAAAACAATTTTATTATCAAAAAATAAAGCAAATAATTAGCTACAAAATAGGCTCAAGCCCATTCGAATTGGCCCAGTCCAAAAAAAGTTATTACCAAAATACTCTGAATTTGGCCGAAATTTTATTTTGGCCATAACTTTTTTTCGAAGTGGGCCATTTTGAATGGGGTTAGGCTTATTTTGTAGCTAAATTTTTTGCTTTATTTTTTGAGAATAAATTATTTTTTCCAGGTTGCAGTTGAGCTGTGATATAACAAAATCCCTAAATGTCGGGTCCCCAAATGTCGGGTAGCCGTTGTCACCATATTTTTCCATAATGGATTATTTTGAATGGTATTACTTACTTTTTTTAGTTTTATCCTTTTAGACATCAATTAACCTTGTGTTCTTTATTAAACCGTATTATGGCCAATTACTCCAAAATAAAGAGAATACTAAATAGGAAGAGAAAGAATTATATTTCTGCTAAGAGCCAGAACGAAGACAACAAGGAACTCTTGGAGCAGAATGTCGATGACGCGCAAGAGGAGTGGCCGGTGGCCTACCATGGCACTAGGGACACCAATGTTATAGGCATTCTGGAAGAAGGGTTCGATGTTGAGTTGGGCAGGGTTAACTTGTATGGCAAGGGCATATACGCCACACCGCAGCCACACACTGCCCTGGGATTTGCCAAGGAATATGAATACAATGTATGGGTTGCCAGTTAATTCTTTAATATAGGTTATGGCCTTAAATTAAATAATTAATTTAAATTACCTAATGCTTATATAACCGTACTCTTAAGATCATTAACACAGTTATCACCCAAATACTGAGATATAATCGATTTAATCCTCAGAGCTTCTTGATTTGACCCTACTCTTATTTAGCAGATCTGAAAAAATCTGCTTTTTACTTCTTTGTTTCCCAGGGAAAGATGTACAAACTGATCATACAGACCCGAGTGGACCCGAAGAAATTGAAGGTGGTTGAAAAGAACTGGAAGTTTGAATATTGGCGGCTGCCCGACAGTGATGCAATTCGGCCCTATGGAATTTGCGTCTATGAAGTGAAAATGTTCTGATCACTGATCATCAATGGTGAATCGAATTTCCGTAATTCTATGAGAATCCTTTTTTCTAGTTCTAGAGTGACAATTTATCATTTTCCCTTTATTATTATCGGTAAATTTCGGTACTACATTTTTCTAAATTGGTATGTACACTTGGCTGATAAATTAAATTATTCCTCTTTTAAGTAGGCTATAATCATAAATTATTAAATAAATCCTTTGGAGAAATACGAATATTTGTAAGTGTCTTAGTAGTGCTATTTTAATCACAAAATTTAATTAAACTTATTTGGTCCAAAACAAAAAAATTAAATACTTTGCTAGACCAAATTAAAATAATATCTTCTATACTTCTATATGTTATAGCCGATCTTGAATTTTCAGCCGATCTTGAATACAAGAGTCAGACATTTGCCAAACATAGCACTTTTTAGAGAAACGTTCGAGAACATAATAACTAAAATATTAGCCTGGGGATTTACAATCACATTCTGAAGGTTTCAACATTTTTTGTTCATACGGACATGGTAAAAACATCATCTGAACATTAAACATCGATAAAATGTTTGGATGATGTTTTTACCTGTCCAGATGAATGAAATCTTTTTTTTTAATTTCAGAATGTGTTGTAGTAGAACCATCAAACTAATGTTTTAACTGTTTGGTTTTCAATTGTTCGGCAGATGTCGTGGATTAAAGATTGGCTACAACATATACATTTATTTTTTTATATTTTTGATTTATTCTTTTAAATTAGTTTGACAAAATGGCGGTCAGATGAAAACAGTGCTAATCCTGTGATCCGATATTTTTGGTGTCGAAAAATAGAGCACATAATTTTGCTACAAAATTAACTTCCGAACTTACGAACATACCGAACTTAAATCTGAATTAGTCGCTATGAAAAGGATATTGCCAAATTACCTCACTTTCTCGAATTTCGACCAAAACGAGAATAGAAAAGGATAAAGGGATAATTTTCGGAGCTCAGCGAAATTTGCTTTGATGACAAGATTTTGGTTTATTTTTAGCATCAGAATCGGATTAGACATCAAAAGTTTCTCCTTGGACGGATTATTTGTTAATTCCGTAAAATACGATATATGTAGTACTTGTGCAGAAAAAGAAAAGGAGAAATGCTAACATCACATAATGTAAAATGATCAGGAAAAATTAAATCAAAAAATTGAATCGATTATTGAATTTAAATAAAAGCAATTCATTGTGGTCCTAGAAGAAGATTGGTCGATTTGCGTGAATGGCAACCAGTGGGCCCATCGGCAGCAGGACATGTTAGGCCACGGGCGGAATGACGCCGATCATCACTGAAAAGGGATGGATGGGAATAAATGATTTGGAAACATATGATTAAATATAATATTTGAACAAATCAGAAGCTAGTGGACCACCGACAAAAACGTAATTATTCATTTAGGTATTAGGGATCGAAATTTTATGCTATAATATTGACACCAAACACTAAAAGACAGAGATGCAAATTGACAAAATCCGCGTCAAAAAATGTGGAAAATCCCTTTAAGTTATAATTTTTTAAGCGATTTTTGTTGCATTAGAATAAATCCCCGACGATCACACATTGTGAGGATCAAAAGATCGCTCCGAAACATTCTGACCCCTAAAAAGAAAGTGTTACAAGTGCTTTTAAAGCACTTGTAATAAGAGGGAACCGTTCAATTACTCAAAAGCTATATTATTAGCTATAACCATTAGGGTCTCAGAACATGTCAAACCCAATGTATGTTTAATGGTTTTGGTTAGAAAAATTGTCCGAAAATTTATTTGACTCACTTTGGGCCCATAGGTTTTCTGGGCAGTTGGGCACCTGGACCACCATCCAGATGGTTTGTTGTTCGTCCATTTGGAAGAACATTTTGATGGCGGACGCGATGGGCGGAACGGTGACATTGGCGGACTGGGGCAGGTGTTCCAATGCGTCCATCATGCTGACTTTGGTCCATCCGTGGGCATCGGTCTCGTCGATGCCGAAAGTGATCTGTGGAAATGGATCAGATCAGATCAAATCAGATCAGATCAGATTGAATAGGAGTGATCAAATGGAAGATTGGTAATTGATCAGAGTGATCATAATGTGTAGTACGAATCAGTGTCTGACAGAAACCTTTCATTATTGACTATGTAAAAAGGACAATAAAAATTTAAAAAGGTACTATCATTTAGGCTTTAAAGCGGGCTCGCAACTCTCAAATACACTTAAGGACATCTAAGGACACGTTAAATAAAATGCAATTTTTCACCAATAATAAATTATAATTGAATTTTCTAAATTAAAATCAATGATATTTTTCAACGGATAGCATTTCTCGTTCGCTAATAGGTTTGGCGTAAAATTGCGAAATTTTACCTAGGTTGTAGGTCGGTGGCCCCAAAGGGACCATCGGAGAAAATTTTTTTAAGCAACTATTAGTTGGCTGGAAACTTAAAAGAAATTTGCAAAATTTAACATTCCTTTTAAGTTTTAAGAAAACGAGTTCGGGCCAAAAAATCATCGGCCAAACCATTGTGGCTTTTCAATGGATTTTGATAAATAAAATTCACTTCACCTTTTTCTTCAGCATCTCGCCAACTTTCGGTTCCTTGAACATCGCACTCTTCAAGCTGGACATCACAGAACAGCCGGGATCCAGACCCGCAAGTTCCACAGGCGGAGGCGGATCAGCGGCAGCGGAATGCACCGACAAAATTCCCGCAACAACGAACGAAAACAACAGAAAAGCCATCCGAGGTGCTAAAAAAAATTAAATTTCTTCAGAGCATTATTTATTAGGAAGACGAAAAAAATGCACAAAATAGGTGTTAAAATTGTAAGTTGTTTCAAAAATTAAAATCCAGAAATTAAAATAATTTGTTATAGAAGTCCGAAAATGGTCCGAAAATGGGACTTTTAATTTAATTGATACAAATTAACTCTGGTTTTTTGATCAAGAATTTAAGGCATCGCTACAAAAAGAACGGAATTTTGGTCATGATCAACCACAAATGAAAATGTCAAGATGGCTAAATTGCAATTGAAAATCAAAAATGATTTCCGCCGGATTGATGATGTACAATTTAAGTATTGAATTCCCAAGTGATTTTTGTCGGGCAAAGATAAAATATCACACGATGTATGGGCCACTTGGAAAATGAGTAAACACCAATTGTGCTGATAAGGAGGGATAACTGCTGACTGTCAAGCTGTCAACCAAAGCTCCATGGAATTCCATTCCGAGTTGCGGATTCCGGGAATTCCAGATATTTTTTTTGCATTTCCGGATTCCGAAAATTCCGAAACAATTAAGGAAGTTTTTACCTCTTTCTAGAACCATTTCATAAATAACCAATTATTTCAGGATTTCGTAATTTTATGTAAGAATATCCGAAAATCTTTTAGAATATATTGGAAAGTGAAATCAATATTTTGAAAGGTTTCTGAGATTAATCCATTAACTTCAATTGCTTAATGGATTAACATTCCATAAAGGGTATTTATAACAGATATATACTTGTTTCCGGATGTCATTGATGAGTTTTTGGATTTTTATATCTTTCGTTGCCATTTTTGAACTTGTAGCATATACATATAAGATGATTTTTAATAGAATTTTGTACGTTCTATGGATTTATTTTTGAATTTATAATTTGGTATTTCTATTAATAAAACAAAAAGAAAATGACTTATACAATTTTCTTTTGCAAAAATTCCAATTTAGAAACTTAAAGTGACCGAATATTCCGACAAATTTCTCAGATGGGACATTTCAGCGGGGAAGACACATTGGGCTGATAAGGAGGACTTACTTAGTGACTGTCCATCAAGATACTATAGAAGTCCGATTACGAGTTACGGATTCCGGACATTCCGTGGATTTTTGAATTTCTATATTCCCGAAATTGCATATTTGCCATTTCATCAGAACATTTTCAATAATGAGCGAATGTCAAACAAATAGAGTGAACGATACATATTAGGAGTTTAAAAAAGTGAATAGATAACCAAAATTTATTTTCTTATTAAACTTTCGTCGATCTCATCCCTCTAAAGCGAATAAATTATTTAAATTAAAAGATTAAACGATAAAAGTCCACACCGGTACTAGAGTGTGAAAAAAGTGCCAAATGCAAAGGCTTAGCACCAAAACTGTTTTGAAGTAATCTAAATTAAAATATAAAGGCAAATTTGGACAAAAATGGCTCAATTGCAGTTTAGCCGTCCTTAAAAAACTTTCAACTGTCCTTGAATTTTTAGCCGTCCTTAGAACTTTTAACCATCCTTAAAAATAAAAACTTTTAGACGTCCTTAAAAATTTAGTCTTCCATAAAAGATAAAGTAGTTAGTACGCTCACGTCAAAAAAATTTTTTTTCGCAAAAACCATCTTCGCTAATTTTTTTATCTTGTGCCACGATAAAATATACATAGCCGGGATGCCGCATGTAGAACCCGCAAACGAATATGTGCGTAGCCGGGAGCAGAATTGTCTGGGAAGCATTTTTAGATGAATTTACAAAAAAAACGGAATAATATTTCAGCATATCTTACTTATTAGAGGAAATTCGGATCCAATATGTCTTTGTATTCATTTACTGTATTGTTTTTTAATGACATAAAGTATTATTATGCATTTGTTCAATAACAAGTTAAAAAGGACGGTTAAAAGTTTTAAGGACGGCTAAACATATTTATTTTTCAAACTAGGTCAGGTAATTCAGAAAAAATGAAAAGGCCAAAATGATTAGTATTAAATTCTTCATATTTTTGTCTTTAATAGTTTTGGCTTGCAAGTTTTTAAAGATGTATTATGCCAAAATTTTGTTACTATTTTGGCACTTTTTAAACGCCCGAGCATAGATTAAATTGATAGTTTGATTTTTGGTGTCAAAATTTTGTTCTAGAATGTACTCTTCACTCCCAAAATTGCAACATAAATTTACAAGAAAAATGGCTGTGTTATATGCTAGATAAAAAAGTTAAACAGTAGGACCAAGGTATTTAACGGTAAACGACGGTTGTAGTAGGCGGCATTTTTGTAAAATTATTTTGGGAAAACCAATGGTTACAATTTGTTTGGATAAAAAACAGAGTTGAAATTGGAAATGAAGAGAACATAAACTTTTAAACAAATAAATCGGTTTAATCGTTAACTTTTGGGACTTTTTTTGAATTCAAAATTTTTCTAAAAATGATTTCTCTAGGATGCTTTTGGACGCTGAACCCAATTCTGATGTCTATTTTGAGGTAACGCGTCATCTGACATCTTTTTTTGGCTATGACGTCAGAATTTTTTTTCAGAATTTTAGAAGAAAAGTTTTTTGACGTCAACATCATAAAGTGACCCAGATGACTCATTAGGTAAAAATGGATATTAGCTTGAATAGGATTCAGTGTCAAGTTACCACTTACCAGTGTTGTCTTGATCCACCAAATTATGATCTGATCCTGATCTGATCCAAGGCCCTGGATCAGATCAGGATCAGATTACCTATTTTTGAAATACCAGGATCAGATCAGATCACGTCCGGATAATCAGAGGGAAATATCAAAATGGGCGTTTCGGCGAAAACCGCCATAATGGATATTTTTAGAGGAAAATGCTAGATGAGCAATTCGGCGAAAACCGCCAAAATAAATAATAACATTTCGTGTCATTTATTCTGTTTTTTGCTCTTCATAAGTTATTTTGGCACATATCCGGATGTATATAACTAGCCGATTTTCGACAAAATTTTAATTTATTATTGTTTTCTAAGAAATAAATTTCCTAAACAAACATTTTAGCATTTTTGGTTTAAATTTCCATGATTTTTTTTTATTTTTATCTTTTTTTTGGCGCTTTTGGCTGAAACTCCCATTTTGGCAGTTTTCGCTGAACGCCTATATGGCAATTTCCTCTAAAAATATCCATTATGGCGGTTTTCGCCGAAACGACTCAGCAAGGCATTACAATAAAAAAATTTTAATTATAGCTTATTTCCTTTCCTTATAGCTGATTTTTAAAAATAATTTTCGATGCTACTGTCAAAATTCATGTGCAGGAAAAATAAAAATTATAAAAAAAATTAACTCAACAAAAATATTTTAATTTCTCAATGAAAATTAATCAATAGATGGTTCAATTTTTTTTTGCAATTTCATGAATGAATGGCATGTGATATCTGAAATTAAAATTATTCAAAGATCGTCCAAAGACATGTAGGATACAAAACATGGTTTATTTAAAATCATTTCCTTAATAACCAATTCATTTAAAATTCCTACAATTTTCTTATGTATTAGTTGAACAACGAATTTCAATTCATTTTAATTCGAAATTTTATATCATTTCAAGTTTCTTTCACAAATTGTCATTTTCCTATGTGTGTGATTTATTATGCCAAATTTTTACATTTTTAACATAATTATTTTTACTAATTAACATTTAGCACTAGATGGATTATTTATTCCAATTTTATAAACAGTACTTAAGAAAAGAATAATGATGATAAACTGAAAATTTTACAATCAGAACATAAAGCACAAAAAGCAGAACATTTTGTAAAAAGTTTTGATTTATCAACAAATTAAATCTCGATAAATTAAGATAAAGCAAAGAATTAGACAGAAAAGCATATTGACAGAAAAGCATATGAGGTATATATTTTTTACAACCACAAGGACACTACGCATCTAGTGCTATGCGCCTCTTACAGTGGAGGGGTTAAAATACAATGGGTGTTAGGGATTTGTTAGGAGTCAATGAGTTGTTGTTGTTAGAGATGATGGTAGTATGGCCTTTCCCAAGGGCCGGACACCGCTAGGCCTTGCAGTTGGCGAGAGATGATGAATGGATACTGCTCGGCTGTTAGTGGCTGGTGTTGCAGGGATGTGCTCCCTCGGGCTTGAGTATATTGTAGGGTTGTACGGGATCGGGATCCCGGCCGATTTTCGGGATCGGGATTTGCCGGAGTCGATCCCGATCCCGGATCCCGATTTTCAAAATTCGAGATCGGGATATCCCGGTTGCAAATTTCGGGATCGGGATTATCCCGAAATCCCGAGATTTTTTTCGGGATTTTCAATAAATTGCTTAAAAATGTAAATTTTTTAAAGAAAAATTCAAAAATTCTTTAAAATAACATAATCATTTAAAAAACTCATTCATTATCATCTTCTTCATCATCTTTCTCTTCCTTTTCAAATAGCGCGGAAGAACCCGTCATCAATTTGTCCAAATTTGCTTTAATGACCAATATTTTTATCATTTTTTAAATCATTTTCTTAGGCCTAAGGTTTTCAAAAAATTTCAGGGGCCTCGAGTTTTTCAAAAAAATTTTCTTAGGTATAAGGTATTTCAAAAAAATTTCCTAGATCCTGGGGTTTTCAAAAAAAAATTCACAAGCTTTGGTTTATCAAAAAAGTTCATAGGCCTTGTTTTCTCAAAAAATTTCACAGGCTTGTAGTTTTCAAAAAAATTTCAGAGGCCTCGAGTTTATAAAAAATTTCAGAGGCCTCTAGTTTATAAAAAAATTCAGTGGCCTCGAGTTTTTAAAATTTTTTCACAAGCCTTGGGTTTCAAAAAAAATTTCGTAGGCCTCAGGTTGTTCAGAAAATTTCGCATCGAAAATTTTTCTTTTGAAAATTTTTTAGACAAGGTCTCGAACGAACTAAAAACAACGGAGACTCAATCGTGGAGACTCAATCGACCCCCCCCCCATGAAAAAGTGAAAAGAAAAAGAATAGAGATAACATGTTTTTGGCGTTGTGAAATA
>LDKF01001860.1:0-21163 GCA_001026735.1 Rotylenchulus reniformis
AGTTCTAGTTCTAGTTTCTAGTTTTCGCGATTTCTAGTTTTCTAGTTTTTTCTAGTCTAAAAAACTAGAAAAAAACTAGACTAGAAAAAAACTAGGAAAAAACTAGACTAGAAAAAAACCAGAAAAAAACTAGAAAAAACTAGATCTGGATCTAGAACTAGTCCGATCTCTATTTAAAATTGCTTCCGTAAATTAATAGCCTTATTAGTGCATACACAATATTACCAATTTATAATTTTTAATGTAAATTAAATTTTTTTATGATTTTTCGAAGCAATAAAGGTCCGTGGTCAACGAAACAACGGTTTTCACTCCCGCGCTAGAAAAATGATCATAACTTTTTTCAGGTAAAACCAAAAGAAGTGAGTTTAGTGTCAAAAGATAGCCCTAAATGTCTGCTATAAATTTGCATAAAGACCTATCTGATTTGGCCAAGCAGAAAAAAAGTTATGGCCAAGTTAAGCCATAAAATCGTGGTTTTGGCCAATGATCTGGCCATAACTTTTTTTCTGCTTGGCCAAACCGAATAATTCTTTCTGCAAATTTATAGCAGACATTTAGGGCTATCTTTTGACACCAAACTAACTTCTCTATGTTTTACATGAAAAAAGTTATGATCATTTTTCTAGCGCGGGGGTGAAAACAGCGGGGTGAAAACTGGTGCACCGGTGGTCAAAATAACGAACTCGCGCACCAAAATTTCTATAAAACTGCTAAAAATACCTGTAAAAAAATAAATCAATATCAAAAATAGATAAAACAAATGTGAAAAACACAATCTAAATCCTTGGAAACCGATTTATTCTAATTTCCAAGGAGTTTCTACATGATGTTCGAATTTCGACCTCTAGGTCTGAAACTCGCATTTATAAATCACGAGTATTTAATACCTCATTTTGCTCAGCTCGAAGAGCTCTATTAAATTGTGTAAAAAGAATTCGTTTAAAGTTATAGAATTTTCATGCGAAGGGGCAAGTAATTACGGGACAAATAATAATTACTTTAGGATAATTGGTAAATTGGAAATATCAAATTTTCTTAATTAAAAATTATTTAAATTATTCGGCCCATAATACCTGGTCGTTGGCCACAATCTCCACCCTGCCATGTTGGTAGACACCCACACAGGAATAGGTGGTGCCCAGATCAATGCCGATCGCATTGCAAGAAGCCATTGGCACAAATTAACGTCAGAATTCGATTGTTTTTATATCTAAAATTAGGTAAATGAGTAAAAAAATTATTTAGTGGAAATATTTCCAAAATTCAGTGGCGTAATTTTGGGTGTTAATAAGTTTTAAGTTACAGTGTCTGTTAATGTTATCTCTCACTTTTCCTTTTTCTCTCCCTTCTCCTCCATTCTCTCTAGAGATGCTCGAGACCTGATTTTTCCCGAGACTCGAGAAACGAGACCGAGATTTGACCCCGAGACCGAGACTTGACCCCGAGACTCGAGACCGAGACTTTTTAAAAAATCAAAAAATCCAAAAAAATCAAATTAAAAATTTTTGCGAAAACATTCGAGTGAGGTTAACAGCAGGGAGTAAATGACGAGCCAAAAAAACTATTTGGGAGTTCCAGAAAATGACGCCAAATTTTTTGAGAATTTATAGAGAAGATAAATTTGGATCTAATTCTCAAGATTGATACATATGTTAATTTTCTCTATAGTTTTGTATTAAGTAGTTTTTAATTTTTTAGGTTTATGGGAGAATTTGACATTGGGGATTTCGAATGGACCGGAGAAATGCATTTATAATCATGGTGTGGGGGGGGAATAAACGGGATCTGCAGCAAAATTTACGAAGGTGCTATAAAAAGGTTAAAATTTAGTAAATGGTGTCGACGGCCTAATTAGGGAATGCTGGAGAAAAATTTTAAATTTTAGCCTTTTAGAAGTTTGAAAATTTTTTTGGTTGAAATTTTTTATATATTGAGGGGCGGCGGCGGTCCCGACTCCCGATAAGGGCCGCCGGAGAAAATTTTGCGATTTTTTAGATTACTCCCTTAAGAAAAATGGTCAAATTTTTTACAAATTTTCAAAAAAAATCCCAGAATATCCAGTGTAAAAATGTCTCGTTTTCCGAGACCCAAAAAACCCGAGAAAATGCGTCTCTACCCTTTATTGAAAGAGAGGGATTTCGAAATATTGCGGACAGACAAACATTGTTGGCAAAAGCTCAGACTACAGGCTCCTGGGCTGGAGCCAGAACCAAAAAAAACTCTGCAGGGCCGGAACCGAATTTTTTTCTGACCAAATGGTCTTTTTAATAATAATATTACTTAAAAAATCTAAAAAACGGAATATCAACCAAAAAAATAAAAAATATATGTATTAAGAATTGGCAAATGTAAATAAAAAAATTTGCTATAAATTTGACTAATAATAAATTATTATTACATACATAAGCACTGAGAAAACATAAATAAATAAAATATTATGGAAAATACTGATCCATTTATTTTACCTCGAGTTAGAAATGAGGCCAATTTATGAACCGAACAAAAAATATTATCAGAGAAAAAGAAAAAAGACAGATCGCCAACACCAAAATACTTTCAAAAATTGAAAACTAACAACCAATCCTATCCTATGGCGTAGTTACAGATCACCCCCGGATAATTCACCCCCAAACTGACAAAAACTCATCCCCATGAACAAAAACTTTTTTGTTAGACCAGTTAGACCAAAAGTATAAAAAGCAAAGTTGTGCAGAATTTTATGTCCTATTTTCTGATAATTACGAAATTTGAACCAAAAGTTCGAATAATTCCCTAAAAACCCTATTTTTCGGTATTTCGGGAAAATTTCGAACTTTTGGTTCGAATTTCGTAAAACTAAAATTATCAGAAGATAGGACATAAAATTCTGCACAACTTTGCTTTTTATACTTTTGGTCTAACTGGTTTAACAAAATGCCCCAATTTTTTAAATATTTTTTTTGCGAAGTGGCCTATTTTATATTTTTTAGGGTGCCCAGAAAAATTTTGTGAATAATTGAGGAGATAGTTACATTCAACAATATTTGAACAGGATTTGATCGGAAGCTGCTGGACCTTCATTGACAACAATGCATCTGCCGTTCTTGCGACTGATCAATTTTTACAAATCGATCAGGAACACCCTTGTAAATCCCTTGTAATGCCATCCGCCTCAACGTGGTGCTTGGGTGAACGGCAACAACATCGCCGGCCAAATGGATGGAAGGTACCGACAACGGGGGAGGCCACGGCAACAGCAATGTTCGCTGCTGGCGTTGGGATCCTGCGCACGGGCGGCCGACGGAAGGAATGTAGCCAATGCCATCTGGTCTTGAGTGCAATCGCCGCCCGCTGTGTATGGCTGAACTCCCTGACCTCACGACGGCTGCGTCTCCGCGGGTCGACCCCTTGAGCTTCTGCTCGGGCCAAAGGCCGTCAACACTTCTCTGCCCCCCATCGTCGACTCTGCGCGCGTCGTGTCGTGAACAGGGAACCGCTTGATCGTCAGGGTTTGTAAGCGGATGTGCAGATCGCCCGCCCCATAGTGTCATTGGTAGCACGCCCGACGTCCAATCGGGAGGATCAGGTTCGATTCCTGGTGGGGCACAAAGGGCAACTGCTGTTGGCCACTGGCCGGGTGCACCTGGGGTGCGGGAGGGGCTTCATGCTGGCAGCTGCCCAACAAGATCGGCGACGTGCAAGGACGAGACGATGAACCACCAAATCAGGAACTCCTCGTCGAGCTGTTCAGCCGGGATCAGTTCAAACTCGATGAAATTGCAATTTGGAATGCTGTGAGTAATTAATAATTCATTAGGCAATTGTTAATTATTACTTTTTTGCGGTTTGCAGGCTCTTCGTTGGGCGGATGCAAAGTGCCACCAACACGGCATGGCAGTGACGGGGGACAATCGCCGCAACATTATCGGTCCGGCGCTGTTCAAAATCCGTAAAGGCGACTAGGGTTTGCTGGTTAAACGACTGTAGTAACCATGAAACGATGAATTATTAATTTAATAATGAAAAAATACAACAACTTATCTCTGGTTTGTTGTATTTACAACTCGCTCGGACAAGAAAATTTAAGAGTTCTTCAAAAATTTTACTCGCGAGAAATCGGTTTAATCTGGTGCTAAGTAAGACATTAAAACCGCCAACTGGGTCAATCTGGCCGAAAACTCTTTTTTCTAAGCTTGCTAGCCCGAAAGTATAAAAAACATGTGCAGATATTATACTCTATTCAAAATTCGGCCAAAAATTTCGAAAATATCGATAAAAAGCTTTTAACGAAAATTTCGAACTTTTTGGCCGTTGGGAAAAAGCTAAAAATACCAAAATTATTTCTGCACTATTTGCATTTAAATTTCGAAATAGCAGGCCTTAAAAAAAGTTTTCGGCCGTGTTGGCCCATTTGGCGGTTAACGCTCTATAGCATCTTAAATCTTTTGCATGATAAATGATAAATATTTTTCATAAATTTGACAAGTTAAAATATTATTAAAAATTCCTTACTTAATAGTCCCGACAAAAGTGTTGACCAAAGATGAGATGTTCAGCGTGTTCTTGTATCATGCACATCCGGCAAACGGTATTCCGAATGAGTATCCTCTCAAGTTTTCCGGCAAATCTCGAGATATCAACTAACAAATAAACAACCTTCGAAACAAATTTCATTATTTCCTTGATCCCATTCATTATTTTTGTACTTTTCAATTTCAAATCACTTCATCCTATACTTTTTTCTCATGAACCCATTGAATTTACATCATTCATCTATCGCACATTTTTACTTTTATCTTTTATTCTCATTTTCACAAATGAATAAAGGCTTTTATTTTTAAATTGATATTTTTATTAAAAAAGGAACACTTTTATAACAGCAAAATAAAAAAATAAAATGATAATTAGAAAACTAAAAGATTACTAATAAACCAACATAACAAATTTTTATAGAATTTCCAAAACAATTCAAATAAATAAAAAAATAAGAATATTTTCGAAAATGCTTATTCATCTTTTTATATTTATTTTGCGATGGAAAATGGTGCTTTCTTTGAATCATGTTTAAATCGTAACACCACAAAAATAACACCTTGATATTAATACATATTTGGCATTTTTGGTGAAATTTCCTATCCCAACAAAACAACATTCGATCGTTATTCATTCATTCATTCTACACATTTGAGTCATCAGTGAATTTGATTCGTTTTTTAGAAAATGAGCATACCAAAGCCATTTTGTCATCAATGAATCAGGAAATTTTTCTTTAAATACGAGCTTTTTCCCTCTGTGGATTTCAAAAAAGGAATATTTTAAGAATTTATTCATTTTTCCCAACAAATATAATATTTCCAATTAATTTTATTTAACAGAAAACATAATAAACATGTCGAATCTTTTTCTTTTTGACTACCAACTTGTGTTGCTGTTAATTTTGCTTGCTTATAATTCCTATTCTGCACCAATAAATCATGAGGTAAAAATAATTTTTATTTTTAAATATTCTTTTTCAAAAAATAAATTCCTTTTTATGATCAAACATCTACACATTAGAAAAAAGAACAGTAAAATCCAAAGTTTATAAAAAAATCGAACCAGATCATTCCCCATCCCCTGCTGCTCGTTCCCCCAGAAAAATGATTATAACTTTTTTCAGGTAAAACCTAGTTACAAGAAATTTGCAAAAACAACTAACCGATTTGGCCAAGTAGTAAAAAGTTATGGCCAAGTTAAGCCATAAAATCATGGTTTAGGCCAAAGATCTGGCCATAACTTTTTCGAATTTCCAAATTGGAATTTATTATATCAGGCATTTAGGGCTATCGTTTGACACCAAATTCGCTTTACTAGGTTTTACACGAAAAAGTGGGACCACCAGGGGAGAGAGAATGATGTGTAACAAATATATTTACAGTAGATTTGGCAAGACCATTTCGCAATTTGACATCAGATTCTTGCTCACCCTGTGATAATCCTTTGCTTGAGCCCAAAATTCAATAAAAAAAATATTATGAGGCAAAATTGGTATTTTTGGCGGGCTAAATAACCTTATTGCTAAAGTTTTATTGAAATCTCTCATATGGCGTAAATAAAATAAAATTTCCCAGAAAAGGCCATCTCTTAAAGCTTTTCATAATAAATTAAAAAATTTGTTTAAGGAATTGGATGCTGACATCGATGGAGGATTCGTCGGTGATGGAATTTCGGCCATTCTCAAAAATGCACAGCGTTCGAAGCGAGAGGACACTTCCCAAGTCGGGCATACGGTAACTGCGAATTTTCATATAAATTTTTTGGATATCTTAAAAATAATTAAAAAACATTTAAAAAAGGCTCAATCAATTATATTTATAAGGGGGATTTATTTAAAAAATTTAGCCTGACAAAATCGCAGTCGACGAGCTAAAAAAACTCATCGACAACCGAGTTGATCACTGTCCCAACAAGGAACCCATCGATGTTGAAACAGTAAAGTTTTTATTACTAATCATTTAATATTATTCAATTTATTTAATTTGTAAAATATAATTATATTTTTTACAATTTTTAGTTCAAGAAATTGTTCCCCCGAGCATTCAAGCCAGAAATCAGGCCAAAATTGGCAAAACTGATGGAGAATGTGGATACAAACCACGATGGAAAGATCGACAAAGAGGAGTTCAAGCCGTTCATGCACCAAGTTGTTGAGCAGGTAATCATTATTTTTAAATGCTTTTTGGAAAAATATATTTTGTAGCCGATCTTGAATTTCAGCCAAAGTCTACTTCGGCTAGCCGATCTTGAATCCGAAAAATGACCAAAACAAAAACTTTTTTAAAAATGATGCTAGACCAATACTATAAAAAGCAATTAGGTGCAGAATTTTATGCTCTATCTTTTGGCCTAATTAGTTTTTCAAATTTTCCTTAAAATTTTTGAAATTTTCGAAAAATTTAATTTTATGAAATTTTTAAAAATCTTCAAATTTTTAAATAAAATTCAAAATTTAATCAAGCCAAAAGATAGAGCATAAAATTCTGCACATTTTTGCCTTTTATAGTTTTGGCGTAGGAAGCCTCAAAAAAAAATTTTTGTTTTGGCCATTTTTCGGATTCAAGATCGGCTAGCTTCGGCTGAATATTCAGGATCGGCTACAACATATATATGTAGTTTTGGTTTTTTTAACAAAGTACTGCATGGACAAAAATAAGTCCATGCTGATAAAAAAAGATCCGATGTCACACAATATTTAATTTTAAGATAATTCTATAGAGATCAAATTTATGTTTTTTTGAAAACTTTGTTTGCGGGTTCTACAAGCGGCATCTTATTTTGATAATTTTTTAAATTGGTGACATTTTAATTTGGAAAATGGGAGCCGGTGCATTTGATGTTGCATCTTTAAATAATGTATATTATTATTAGATAATGGATGCCGACAAAGACGGATTTATCACCAAAACTGATGCAGAAGCAGTCGCGAATCGGGAGACAACAATCCTAGAACGTTCAAAGCGTGATGTTTTGCTTAAAGTTTGAATTTTATAATTAAAATATAACCAACAAATTGTAAGAATCCAATTTTAAAATAACCTATCTGATCTTTGAACCTAAATTTAGAAATTTAATAATGTTTTCACCAAAATTAATTCAAAATTTTGTATAAATTCAGGAAAATGCCAACTGTGTGACCCTGGACCAGTTCAAGAAAGCGCTAAACGACGATCGTCAATTCGAGACCAATCTGAAGCCGTATTTTGATCAGGCCGGGGGCAAATTTCTGTACGCGCCCTCCAAGAATGAATTCTGTGGCCAAGAGTTTGGCCGGATTATGGAGGAGGCGGACCGGAACCAGGACGGACAGTTGGACTACGACGAGTTCAAGCAGCTGATCTTCGAGTTCTTCCGACAAATGATCGATTCCGATGGGGACGGATGTCTGACTGAGGAAGAATTGAAGAAAGTAGGCCAAAAATGTCCATTGCTGAACTCGATCAAAGTCTAAAAAACACACCTTTGTGGGGTGAGAGCGATGAAATTCAAGCCTTACACTTATTGATTCTAATTTTGCAGAGTCGTTAGGTAAAAATATCAAAACTAATATATCCTCCAAAAACCTTTTTTTTAAAGCTTGCTTGTCCAAAACTTCCAGCGATAAAATTGTGCAGAATTTTTTCTATATCTTCTGATATTTTTAGTTTTTAAAAAATTCGATCAAAAAGTTCGAAATGTTCGCGAAAAACCCTTATTTTTACGAAAATTTTGTGAAAACCCCAAATTTTATTCGGCCAAAAGATAGATCTTAAAATTCTGCAATTTGTCGCTGAAGGTTTTGGCCAATCACGCTAAAAACTTTTTGAAGAACGTTTTGGGTTTTGATATTATTTTATTTAACGACATAGCAACGTTCTGATGATAAGCGTACATTGAAATTATTAATTTATAAATTATTTATTTCCATTTCCCCAATATATTTTTATTGGAAATTATTAAAATCATAAAATGGGATAAATTGTTATTATCCGATTTTTACAACTTACACATCCTAAGTGCCCTAAGCTCATATAATAAACCATTAGGTAAAATAATTTTTATGTCCAATGTAAAAATTATATGCAGATCGACATTTACAGATATTCTAGCATAGATAAAACTCTATTATACATTCAAAATCTTTCTCGGAGCCGAAAAGTTAAAAAAGTTAAATTTTCAAAAAGTTATTAAACTTTTTAAATTTTTTTCTTTTTGCTTACACCTTTTTCGGCACTACTTCTTGATACATCTATCATGCTAATTCATTAATATCAACCAATCACCTTGATCATTAGGTCCGGGAATTTTATTTTCAAAAATTAGTTTTTTTGCTTTTCAGTGAAAATTATTTTTGGACTTTTTGAACCAAAATTTCTATGAAAACACAAACTTTCGGAAAAATAGGTTGATTAATATGTACTAAACATCAATCCGGACCTTACTGATGGGAGATTTAAGAATTTTCCTCGCATAATTCCCCCTTCATCGCATCAAATCCTTTCTCGAGAGCAATTTGTTCGAATTTGTCGAATTCCTGCACCAAAGTTTGCAGAAATTCCAGAGTTCTTCCGATAATTAATCGGAACCTATCAGAATAGTTGCAGATTGGAGTCACAAATTGTGGCGAGCAGATTAGCGATGAATTGCGGCAAAATGTGCGGAAAAATGTCAAATTTGACATTTTGGCTTCAAATTCATTTTTCGGATTAATCGTTGTTTGTTTGGCAAGATCCTTAAGAAAAAATTATGCTTTATTGAAAATTAATCCTTTATAAAAAAGCAATTTTTTCAATTTATTTTTATAATAGAAGTATGCAATTAATGTTTTGAACTAATTAACGGTTTAAACTTATTACAAATAAAAATCCATGGAAGCTTTTTTCGTAATTCTAAATTTTATCGAAAAAAAGTAATATTAAATCACACTAACACGCATAAATAATTTCAACATATATCTCGGTACGAGTACGAAGCATGCGGTCTAGAAATCTACAAAAAAATATTCTAAAAAAAATAAATAAATAATAGCCTTAATCTAATAAGCTCACAAAAAATGCAAAAGCAACAAAAAATAACACTACTTTTTGAGAACTTGAGCACTTTTTTTTCAATTAAAATAGCATCTTTGGATGTTTACATAAAAATAATTTTTACATCATTTCCTATTTCTATAGAGAAATTCATGAATAAAAAGCCTCTCCATTCAAGCATCCTACTTACTTCTACCAAGTTCACCACTTTGTTAGCCCTTTCGTTATTGATCTGATCATCAGCGATGAATCTGCGCCTAAATTCTTCGATAATTCTCAAAATTTTCAATTTTATTGGATTCTTCTCGGTTATCAGATGACATGCCACGAATTTCATTTTATTTTTCAGTTCCTCCAAATCCACCTTTTTATCCCATGGATCAGGAATTGCTAATAATGCAGCCTAAATTGATCATAAAAATATTAAAAATATAAATTATGGTCAAAATATGGTGTGCTCCAAAAATATGTTTCCACCCAGGATTTTGCCAAAATTTGTCCTTGTTATTCAGCTGAAATTTTAGACCTTTATCAATTTTATTTTAAAATTATTATTATATTATAGAATGAAATAATTGAATGATTATATAAATGTGTCTGAATTGACTTTTATTGTATGTGGAAATATATTTTGGGACTGTAAATTTTTATGAAATAATTTTGAAAAATTAGTTCGATGCTTAATTGTTCGAATTATTTCTACCATAATATATTATGATAATACACAATAAAAAACATTAAATTATAAGGAACATGTAAAAATTGGAAAATCATGGATGGAAGTATTTTTTAGACACACCAAAATTTAGGCAGACCACCGACCTCAATGGCCAGGTGCACCGAGCCCATTGCCTTCTGGCCCACCATTATCATCACCATGGTTTTGTCCAAATTTTCCTGGTTTGCCGCCCTTTCCACCGGGTCCTCAATGCGCTCGTAATCATGGAATCTTATGACTTTTAGTCGTTTCTTCAGCTGGTTAAGATGCACAAGATTGGCATAGCTTAGTTGTTTGAAGGAGTTGACCGATGCTTCTAATCTGACCGGATCAATGTTCATGCCTTCTATTCTGGCCCTTTCTGCATTTTTTACTTGTATTTGTGCTAAGAGTGAATATGCCATTTGGCCTCTCATAGGAGCCAGATCTATTGTCTTATTAGCTTCTTTTCTCTCCGAATCTAGAATCATATGGTCTATTCTGTTCCTATTAGTATTTTCTTCTATTTCCGGTGAATATATCATTTTGCCCTTTCTTTTAGCTGCTTCCATTCTGGCCCTCTCTTCTGCCGATATGACTTCCGTATGACTTTTATCCGTGTCAAGTTCTATAGGGTCTGTTAGACTCGAACCTGCTGTTCGAATTGTATGGACTTGTTCGGTTTGCATTTTGCTGAACGCCTCCATGATTTTTCTTCCAACTGAATTTAACGTCTTGGCATTTTTAGTTGCTATTCTACGAGGATGTGCCATATTGGACATGGGCATGGCTTCTATTTTTGCTGAATCTGTGGCCATGTCCGTTTTTTGCTCATAAATTTCCGCAGATTTTTTCCCAGGAGTATCGGGAGAATCAGTGTCGAACGAAATTTCGTCATATTCTGGTGAAATAGAAAAGTGGAATTGACGATATATTTAAACAAAAAATAAAGAAAATTACCAAGGTCAATGACAGTTTGTGTCTGATGACTGTTTTCCTCCATATTTTTTGCCATGGCCATATTATTGTTTTCAACAATGGGTTGGGGTATGATTGGCACGGCACTCTGCTCATTTGGCTCGATAAGCTCATCAATTTGTTTCTTTTTGGGGGATAAAAATTAGTACAAAAATATGAAAAATAAAATATAAGTAAATAAGAAACGATTTTGAGAGCAATAAATAAAAAAAATTCCAAACTAGTTTATGGTGCTTAACAACTTGATCTAATTATTTCATTGAAAAATTTCCATGAGTATGGAAATATCGCATTTAATATTTCCATATTTATGGGAATTTTCACTCACTTATATACAGGGTGACACAAAAGTCTTTGCACACATAAAATATTTAATAACTTTTTTATTAATTGATCAAATTACAATCAATTACTGTCAAAAGATGCACAACTACATAGGGTACTTATATAGAAATTAGATTAAAAAATAGCCACCCTTGGAACAGAAATTGAGACGAAATCGCGCGGAAAAAAAATCGATAAATGTAAGTAGATATACTTATGTATGTACAATACGATCGACTTTTAATAGTAGAAATAGGAATTTTCCCTTTTATGGCTGATTAAGCTGATTTATTTTTTAATAATTAATTATAAAAGCAATAAATTTCTTCTCACTTCGCTCATTATTTGGTCAATGTTCGGAACCGTCGTATATTGGCACAAAATTTCCAAATCATCCGCATCAAACAGCAGATCCGAGTATGATATGGGCGAGTTGTTACAAATTTCATCTGTATCAATCTTGATCTCCTCGTTTCCCGATTCAGCAAAATCCATATAAACAATTACAAAGATTATCGTGATTGTAAAGAGCATTTTTGGCAGATTCAACTAAGATTTGAACAAGATTGGATTATGCAATGCATAGCAAATGAAAGGCAAATTAATTTTTTATATATTTGAGCAATATGGAAAAAACGGAAATTAATGATTTTTTGAAGAAAAAAGCTGATCATATAATTTTTTATGGAAAATTGATTTAGGATAAAATGCAAATTTCAAATAATCGTATTACTATCGCTGAATTCTAAAAATAATAATCCAGACTATATTGTTTTCAATTATATGTTGTTTTGGAATATATGACATGCACCAAATTATATATGGAATATATGGATATGGCATATCTAAATCAGAAATTGAACATAATTTTGGTGCTGAGCCGTTAAAAAAAAACCGCCACGAGCCATAGTCGATACGAAAACTTTTTTGTTAGACTTGTTAGACCAAAAGTATAAAAGGCAAAAATGTGCAGAATTTTATGCTGATTCGAATGGTATAAAAAATTTTCCGAAATTCTAACAAAAAGTTCGAAATTTTCCCAAAATATAAAAAATACGGTTTTTAGGGGATATTTCGAACTTTTTGTTAGAATTTCGGAAATTTTTTTATACCATTCGAATCAGCATAAAATTCTGCACCTTTTTGCCTTTTATAGTTTTGGTCTAACAAGTCTAACAAAAAAGTTTTCGTACCGACTATGGCTCGTGGCGGTTTTTTTTAACGCCCCTCGTGGCGGTTTTTTTTAACGCCCCTCGTGGCGGTTTTTAGCGGTAACGACCTAGCACCCATAATTTTATTCCGATCCACTGTTAGCAAGAATAATTATTACCACGCAATAAATGGAATTATTTCATGGCCTAAGACCTCACAAAATGATATTTTTATTGAAATTTTTATAAAAATGATCATTTATTCAATACTAATGAAATTAAAGATACAAAAATATTATTATTAAGATGCAATTTTGGAGGGAATAAATGTCATCACAATTTTGTATCTATAAACAAGAAATATAATTAAGAATTATGTTCTAAAAAATTGATCAATCAAATTTGTTAAAATGTCATCTTTTCTGTATTGAATAAAATAAATAATTAAAGACATAAAATGGAATATTATGATCTTGTTGGATATTTTTATAAATTGCCGTAAATTTAGGATATCACCTAATTTTAAATGGAGAAAAAATAAAAAAAAACTTCGTGCCAAAAAAACGCGAAAAAGTTGGTTAGGAAGAAAAAAAATAACAATACAAACACAACCAAGACATAATTTTTTTTAAACACATACCTAATTAAGTAAAAATTTTGAAACTTTTTTTTTATGGATTTCAGACCTTTTTATCCTGGATTACATACATCGAATTTTCACCTGTCATTATATCTTTTTTTTCAAAATTTTTATTTAATTTAATCTGTTTAAAATTTTTCTTTATTTCTTCAAACAATTTTCTTATCTCTTTACTTTAAATTACATTAATTTACAAAAATAATCAATCGATTTTAACGGCGAATATCTCGTTATCGACCAACTAACCATCCAATAATTGTCGCAAACCGACCCAATTAAATCTTATCTGTCACGCAACCAATCAATTCACATTCTCTCAATTCACGCATGAATTTGGCCAAATTCACCAAAATATCACCTGCTACCATTTTATGATGTTGGCCATTTTAATACCTTCTAATTTCATTATTTAGTGCCGAATTTTCGGTGGTGCGAAACTTGTGGCCCGAAATTTGCGGCCCGCAATCAAAAAATTAAAAAAAAAATAATTATAAAAATAAGTTGGTCAAATTTTTGGTGTATATAGTTGGTCAAATTTTTGGTGTATTTACTAAATTAAAATGGATTTTTCTTCACCACATTGCTCAGCCTCCCTTCTGGATATTGAAAATTTGGCGTTGAATAATCACTCGACCAATCAGGTTAATAATAATTCAACAATAAAATGGGGGATATTCTTATAAAAAAATTGGATTTTCTAAGCAAAATTTATTCCCCCCAAAAATTCATTTCACATCAATGGAATATTATTTTTTTAATTTTTACAGCTTCATCTCACATTGGCCATAAATGACCAATTGGCCGAAATCCCCAAATATGTGGACTCCGTACGCAATATTAGCACCTGCCAAAAGGCATTGGTCAATATGAACTTGGGACTTTCGACGAGCACACTGATTGCGGATGAAAAAGTATTATTCAAAATATATAAACAATAAAAAAACAATAAAATTGTGATTTCGGCCAAGATATGGGGTATATTCTGTTAAGGGGGGAGTGCAAATTTTTAAAGGGCACCCAAGTCATGTATAATCCACTTCGAGACCCGGCAGTCAGAAAATAAGTAAAAATTTAAAAAAAAAGTTTAAGGAAGAATTCAAAAACAACTTAAATAATTTTAATAATTTTCAAAATAAAAAAAGTCCGGTTCTCTGCGGGCAGTATGTTACCTACAAATTTTTGCTTATTTTCAGTGCCCCCTCCCCTATTAAAAGTTTGGCCCCCTAAATACCAGAGATATGGACATAATTTTTTTCTACTTAACCCAATTTTCTTTTATATGCAGCTGATGAGTTATGATTTTAAGAATTTGAAATTATTATAATCGCACTGATTTATTTACTGTTTTAATTAATCAAAAGTTTCCCACTTTTCCATTTTTAAATTCCGTTTTAATATAAATAAACCAATATCATAAAATAAAAAATTTAGAAGGCGCAATTCCGCCTCATCAATCAATTTCAACACTTCCAATTGGAGCGTGGACAAATCCATTTGATTTTCACTTTTATCAAAGAGCATTTCCCACAAATGACTCAAATTGTACAAGGAAAACAGGTTCGAAAATTACGACTAAATATTTTTCATAAAAATTTTAAGGCCGAAATACTCAAATCTTTTGGATTGCAATTTATCGGCTTACGGCGTTGTCAATTAACAGTAAAATTTCATTTATTTTAGTTATTTAATGGGTAAAAAAATTGTTTCATCGATAATTAGAGTTACTTACTTAACTACTCAAAAACATGTTTAATAGTGAAAACACTCTTACCGTATTTCCTGTATTAGGACCCCCGCCGGGGATCTTATTTTGCAACCTCTCTGCAGAGGGGGTGGGTCTATTAAGGGAATTTCTTTAAAAAATGATCAAACAAACGAAATTTTCTCCTTTAAATTCGTTTTTCTTCATCTGAAGAAGAAAACTGATAGGTCACCTTGGGGTCCTAATGCAGGGAGGATTTTTTTCAACCCCTCTTCAGAGGGTAGGTATATTATTAGAGGGAGAGGACTAATTGCAGGGAGGGGACTTAGTACAGGAAATACGGTATCGTATGCACTCAAAATTTCATGGAAAAATAACATTCAGTTGGAAGCTTTTGCTGAACAGAAACCAATACGATGCATGGTACTCCATCCAGGTTGTATAGTGGACACTGAACGGTTAGACCTGTTCTTCAACAAGGAAGAAGTGCGCAAGGAACAAGTCAAGTACATTTAGAAATTATTCATAATAATCTTTAAAATTGTGGAATAGAACGAACCGGTGTAGTAACACTTTTTTTCTGGGGTGATCTACCTTTTTTTCTTTAAAATGAACATTCATGTTAGAGTTCTTGCTGTTCGAACTAGGGTTGTTGGTGACCGGTTGACCGAACCGAAACCCGCTGCTTTTGGGCCTAAACCCGAAACCGAAATCCGAAAGTCCCAAAACCGGCCAAACCGAAAACCGGGGCTCCAACAATCCTAGTTCGAACTGTGTAAATTGCAAAATTTAATCCATTTTACAGCGCTCTCTTGCCCTTCATCCAGCGTGCCCTCCGTTTCATTTACAGCACCATAAAGGAGTTGGATATGAGTGCGCAAGAGTTTGCGGCACTCGTGGGCATTGCACTGTGGAATTGCATTGATCGGACATTGGGCTCCTCGGAATATGCTGATCAGTTGGGTGATCTGATCAGATCCAAGCGGGACACAATTTATGCGGAACTGTACACCATATTGATCAAGCGATGTGGGGACGACGCGCAGGCAGTCGCCATGAGAATGGGCCAGATGATGACGGTGCTGCAACAATTAGTGGTGGGTTTGTCAATTATGGTTGGATGATAATAAGGTGGGGTTTTCTCTCAATAGGTATTTATCTTTTTTTATTTTATTTATATTTTATAGCCCAAATGTCTTTAAAATGTTTCAATCGTTAAAAAGTGCTTTCCTTATGTAAAATGGGTTGATTATCATTTAATCTATTGGATAAGATGTAAGTTAAATCCTACAAGGTTAAAAACACAAATGGCTTATCCATCTTCAAAATTACTTTTATGGGTGAAAACAACGATTCAGCATGTTAAAATCGATTTCTATCCCGGTTTGCCAAATATTTTTTTCTATTTATTGTTGGTTACGTAATCATGTTCCGTGTTGAAAATGCAATTTCCAAATGGTCCTTTTTAAAATGAAAATTGGGCGCCGATTGAATTGCTTTGAACCCTCGATTTTATGAAGAGAATTCCTTATTATAAACTGCTATAGGAAAAGTGAATGAACAGAGAAAAAGAAATCAGACAACAATATGTTTTAACGCATCATGTTTTCGCGTCATAAAATTGAGGAGCTAAAATAAAAGTTGGAATTCTCTGGCTTATCTACGCTGATTATAACTTTTTTCATACAAATTACAAACATATATATGTTGTAGCCGATTCTGCATTTTCAGCCGAATGCGCATTCGGCTAGCCGATTCTGCATCGGTGAAACAAACATTTGCCAAACATGGGGGTCGAATGGTTTGAAACCTAAAACTAAATGCCTAAAACATTTGTTTGGGGGGACTACAACATATTCTGAAAGTTTCAACAAAAATTGTTCATCCGAACATGGTCAAAACATCAAATGTATGTTTTTAGCGATGTTTTGATGTTCGGATGATGTTTTGACCATGTTCGGATGAACAAAATGTGTTGAAACTTTCAGAGTATGTTGTAGACCCCCCAAAAAAGGGTTTGGACATTTGGTTTTGGGTTTCAAACCATTTGACCCCCATGTTTGGCAATGTTCGGCTCACCGATGCAGAATCGGCTGAAATTCAGAATCGGCTACAACATATACATGGGTCCTAAACTTGAATTTTCCTTCAGGCACTCTCATGTGAAATAGCAGAAATCTATGCGATGGCCAAAATTTTCTTCGACCCTACGCCGTGGACAGAAATTTTTGAACAATTTCATTCTTCTGACCAAAGTGCATCATCATAATATTGACTGGATTCTAATAAAAACTCAAACGTTTTGTAAATTAACAATTTTGCTGGAAAAAGTAAACCGATTAAATAAGAAGATTTTTGTTTTTCTGACCCTAACATAAATAATATTTTTGCATTTCCCTGACAACTTTGGTACTTGGAAACCGACTACCTCAGAGTCCCTTCCATTTTCAGTCAACCAAAAAAACATAAACAACCCATTATTCACCATCACTTTGGAGAGAATATTCGAGAATGAGAATGATCGAACTTTTTAGGCCGCAAAAATCACGAGTTTTGTTTGTAAAAACCATAACCCACAGATGAATTAATCGGAATTAGCTAAATTATCGATGAGCTAATTTTATGTAAACTCCAAATCCTAAAATAAGTTTTTCCACTTTATTGATGTATTTTTGAATCCTAACATCTCTAGTACATCTGGATATACAAAAATATTCTGGTTAAAAACCAGGACCTATAAAACGATTTTAAAGTTCGATGATGATCTTTTATTTTTTTCTGATCTTAAAAACGGGAATCCTTTTTTATAATCCGTTTTAATTTAAAAAAAAATTTAGTTGAGGTTTTTAAAATTTTCCGCATTTCTGCTGCTTTAAAACACATTATTTCCCGTTTTCTTATTTTTTTTCTCTGTCTCCGAGCTGTTTTGCATGCCACATTTTCTGTGTCAACAGCTGATTCACCACTGTCCCTGCGTCTCTGCTTCTTCTAATTTCTGGTTGACTACAAAAACACTAAAGGCTAAAATGACTACTACATAAAAAATAACAAATAAGCACATTACTTATGTAATAATTTTGCAACACACCTTACATAACGTCCTTATTTAATCAATTTATTATTCATATAGAATTAAAAAAGCATTTAAATTTATAAAATATGAAACAACACCAAACTGTTACCATTAATGCTGTTAGCTAAAAAGAATAAATTGAAAACAAATTTATATGTAAGGTCCAATTTTTCATATTCTGATTGTTCGTCTTTATTCTAAATTACTAATTAATCATTTCCCAAAATTATATTTCTCATATTACTTGAATGTTTTTTAGATATGTTTTGTGCCACTTCGTAGTAATTGGCCATGTTACTTTTTTTCACTGATTAGTCCGCATTTCGTTGTTTGGTTATTTCGTAATACACCCTTCTCCGCTTTTGTTGTTTGTTTTGTTGTTTTTCGCGAAAGGGCGAGAAAATACTGGAATGCTCTCGTTCCTTCGCGATTTCTCTTCAATTTTCTGGGCTATTTCCCATTTCTCTATAAAGCTGACACGCTCCTTTATTTTTACAATTTATTTTTGTTTCTTTTTAAAGTGCGGAATTCTTTGTAAATGCACTGCTACATATTTATACTTTATTTTTTAATTCAAATTAGTTTCTGAGCCTCCTAAAAATTTAAAATTATTTCTGATAAATTTCTAAACACACCAAAATCCCAAAATATTCCTATCCTTTTAATTCATTTATTTGGTGGAAGTTCTTGTACTAAATTATCTGTAAAATATATCCAAAATCTAAAATAAAAGATTAGCTCTAGCTTATTAGAAACTTGCCTTATTTTTCTTTCACTTTTTTATGTGCATATTCTTTTTCTCAATAAAAATAAAAACATAAAAAAAACAAATTCCTAAATTAAAAAATTGCTCTTCATATTTATTTACTAAGTAACAATAAGTAGGTTGTAATTCAACACAACTTTTCTTTTCTCAAAATTCATATTTTAACCATCCATCATTCATCCTAAATCTAAAATATAAAAAATGAAACTAATGTTGTTTCCATTAAATTAGAATGTTAATATCCTTGCTCAAGTGATTATTTTATATTTTCCATTCCATTATTTTCTAACTCCCTCTGCACTAATGGCCAAATAATGAACAAGCAATTTTTTAAAATAAAGATGAAAGAGGAACCAAATTCCAACGAGATGATAACACAAAGTTATTCATGTTCCTTTTCACCCTAATCTTTGGCCCCTTATTTTGTTGTTTACTCCTCACAAGCCAATCCATTGCTTTGGTGTGCTTAACCTCTGGTGCACAATGGATATAAAACCAGGCCATAAAATGCGCTCAATTTTAAATAAAATTTTAGTTCTCAATTTATGATGCGAAAACATAAATTCGGCAATGGTGCCGAATTGCGGTCCCGCGGAAAAATGAAAAAAATTTACAAACTGGACTTGTGAGCTGAAAATTCACATAATGGGGTTTTTTGGGGTGCTGATTACGAATCTGAGCTCAGATTTTGTCCATGATGAATCAAATCTATGATTTTTCATCAAGTCTTGATTTTTCGCCAATTAGAGATATTAGACACTTGCATATTCAACGATCTTGTGGGAATAATTTATGCAGTAAAACGCAAAAATATTATTAATATGATTAGAAAGCAATGAAAAAAAATAAATCCAATTGTATAGCTGTTTTTAACATGAAAATCGCAAAATGAAAAATTGGCGAAAAATCAAGACTTGAAGAAAAATCATAGATTTGATTCATCATGGACAAAATCTGAGCTCAGATTCGTAATCAGCACCCCAAAAAACCACAAGCTGTGAATTTTCAGCTCTTTTTATTTATTTTTTCCACGGGACCGCAATTCGGCACCATTGCCATAAATTCTGCCCATTATTGCATTTTTTTGCTAAAAAATTTTATTTTTGAGAACATTATCGTGTTTTTTTGATTGCAAATAATAGACAAATTGTTGGGTATTTTTTCTCAACTAGCTCAAAATTTTGGAACTTTATTCCCATATTTCGCATTCAGATTAAATAATACAAAAAATATATATTCGAATTCTGACTTACTAATTTGTGCCAATGGCTTCTTGTAAAGCGATCGGCATCGATCTGGGCACCACTTATTCATGCGTGGGTGTCTATCAGCATGGAAAGGTGGAGATTGTGGCCAATGATCAGGTGGGTCGAACGATTTAAATTAATTTTAATAAAAATGAATTTAAAGATGATTCACCAAAAATCGATTCTTTAGATTTTAAAATATTTTAATTTTACCATATTGATCCCTAAAAAATAAAAATTATATGAAATTCATAATGATTTTCTAGCTATAAATCATCTAAAAAATATAAATCCATAAGGTTCCTTTCATAATAAATATTTTAAAACGATCCTATGGAACGAGCTTTTAATTTTCGGGGAAAATTTAAATAGCAAATTCTCAGCATGTCGCACATATATATTTTTAGGGCAATAAGACCACCCCCTCGATTGTGGCCTTCACGGACACGGAGAGGCTGATCGGCGATCCGGCCAAGGACCAAATGGCGCGGAACCCGACCAACACAATCTTCGAGGCCAAGCGCCTGATCGGCCGCAAATGGGACGATCCGATGGTTCAGAAGGACATGAAGAACTGGCCCTTCAAAGTGATCAACTACCAGGGACGCCCGGCTGTAGAGGTGGGGAGGAGGGTGTAGTTAAGTGGATTTGACAGCAACTGGAGCTTGGATCGATGTGTTCTAATTAGGGTAGCGCACGGGGGGGTCCCCGTCCCCGATCGGAGGCCGTAGTAAAAGAAACTGGGAGAAATCTCTCGATTTTTCCACCGGTGGGATTTACCACCGATTTCGAGGGGAAAATCGTTAGTAAAAGAAAACCCCAGAAATCAGGAGATCTCCCACCGATTCCCGGTTTCGGTGGTATTTCCCACCGTTTTAAATCGGTGGGAGCTCTGTCCCCCCGCTAAGGAGCAGGGGGGTTTACCACCGGTTTTTTCGGTGGAAATCCACCGGAGGACGTTCTTTTACTACCGTGGAAAAAACTCCCACTGGAATTCGGTGGCTTTCCCCGGATAAAACCACCGAAATCGGTGGGCGGTCTTTTACTACGAAACGGTG
>LDKF01001860.1:21263-34227 GCA_001026735.1 Rotylenchulus reniformis
GCTACCCTAGTTCTAATTTCCTATGAAATTCATTTTTATCATTTTAATTTTCTTAGACAGCGAAGTTTTTTCTAAAAAAATTCTTTTTTTAAATTTTTTGACAATATTTTGCTTTAATTCAATTACTTTTCTTCAAAAATTGAATTTTTAATGCCAGGATTTCTGCAATATTCCAAGTTTTTGAGTTTTATTATATATTTTATTTCGTTTTTATTATTTTTGGTCAAAAATTTGGCAGTCTTTAGTCTGTAATATTTGGACCTATTTTTGTATTAAGTAATAATGAATTCAATTGCTCAACCAGTTTTTCTTAATTATGAGGCAATATTTCCGAAAATAAATAACCATTGATTATTTTTGGTTAATTAACATGTCTATAACTTTATAATTTCTCAAAAATTCTAAATCCTAAAATGCTACATATTTTTCATCATTTTTCAGGTGGAATTCCAAGGAGAGCGCAAGCTGTTCCGTCCCGAGGAAATCTCGTCCATGGTTCTGACCAAGATGAAACAGACCGCGGAGGCGTACCTGGGCCACCCTGTCCGTGACGCAGTTGTCACGGTTCCTGCGTATTTCAACGACGGCCAACGTCAGGCGACCAAGGACGCGGGTGCCATCGCGGGACTGAACGTGTTGCGCATCATCAACGAGCCAACCGCGGCTGCACTCGCCTATGGACTGGACAAGAAGCTTACCGGGGACAAAAATGTGGGTTCCGATTGGACATAAAATGCTTATCTCGTTTTATGTTATAGGATCAAGACCCAGCCTATATGCAAGCCCCAAAAATTGCTTTTAAATGCAAAAAATGCTTATCCCTTTTTGTGTCATAGGAATTAATGTTCCATTTATCTGCAAGATTAAAAATATAAATTGCCTATTAAATGCAAAAATCAAATCAAATTTGAAATCCGGACCATGAGACCAAAATATGAAAAAATACAACATATAACTAGAGATCGAGGTTTTGAAAAAACCTGTATCTGTATTCTGTACCTGTACCCCGCGAACCGCCTGTACCTGTTTTTTCTGTACAAAAATACAGGAAAAATACAGGTACAGAAAAATACAGGTCCGTGGAGCCCTGTATACAGGCCTGTATCTGTATTTTTTCCAAATCATGAAAAATCATTATAAAAAATAAAATATCGCTTCATTTTCAACTTATTATTAAAATTTATCATTTTTGATGCCTAAAAAATAATGTCAACGTAAAAAAACTGCCCAATAAAAATAAAATTTATTGGAATGGACTGATTGTGAGGGAGAGGTATAGTCGACGACCAAAAAATTTATTTCGATCTTTTTTGGTTTAAAAAATAGAATGAACCTTATGTTTCTTTGTACGAACCATACATAACATTGTAAGGGTTCGGCCTGTTAATGATAGTGATCGTCGATTAATTTTCTGGAATTTGGACCTTTTCTTAAGAAAAATGGGCGTTTTTTTGGCTTAAGCCAGGAAAAATTAAAAATGAGGATGTGGTGGAATAAGCTCCTCCAAAAACTTAAATTTTTCGATTTTATTTTTACCTTTTACTTGTTAGAGATGTTAGAGGAACTTTTTCTAATGCAAAAAATTCTTTTAATAAGCGGAAAGCCGGAAAGTTAAATTTTGACAAAACATTTTGCCAAAATATTTGAATTTTGCATAAATTTCAGCCATTTTTAGGGGTGTATTTTCTCTTGTACAGGAAATACAGGCAAGAAATCCTGTATCTGTATTCTGTACCTGTACCCCGCGAACCGCCTGTACCTGTTTTTTCTGTACAAAAATACAGGAAAAATACAGGTACAGGAAAAATACAGAATCCAAAAAATGCCTGTATCTGTACCCTGTATACAGGAAAAATACAGGTCTGTATACAGGTACAGCTCGATCTCTACATATAACGATATAAAAACTCATAATTTTTTGTACATATGAATAAATTTCGAATAATTGCAAAAAATTGCTGTTTCGTCTGCAGAAATATTACTCCATGATAACATTATATTGCTGCATAAAATTCCATTCTATGTCTAAAAAAGAATTTTTATTTTTCCACATTGTATCCACAGAATTCCATCGGCTTCCAAAACAGAATTTAGGAGTTAGGACCAATGCCAAAATCTGGATTTGACTTGGTATCCATTAAGAAATCAAAAATTAAGCTCACTCAGAATTCGCCTTTAATCGTAAGAATCGGGAATTCTAAATAATTATCTGAAATAATTCTTAAATGATCAGCCTAGCATTGATCCGTTTACGGAATTAATTTATTCCATGGCCAACCCAGTCAGCTATTTAGATACTGATCTTCGACCTCGGCGGTGGCACTTTCGACGTGTCCATTCTCTCCATTGCTGAGGGGTCTCTGTTCGAGGTGCGTTCCACGGCGGGCGATACGCACTTGGGCGGCGAGGACTTTGACGCATTGATGGTGGACCACTTCCGGGCGGAGTTCAAGCGCAAATACGGACGCGACATTGGAGGAAACCCGCGAGCGTTGCGGCGTCTGCGTACGGCCGCGGAACGCGCCAAACGCACGTTGAGCAGTTCCACTGAGGCGACGGTGAGTGAATTTCACTTGTCAGAAAATTTTTTGGAATATTTCGGATTAAAGAGTGAATTGATGAAAATAAAATTTCATTTTTAGTGAAAAATTTATTATGCACCATTAGAGTACAAGAAGCGATACCGGGTGAGACTTTCAGTAAAAAAACAATTTAATATGCGAAAAAGACCGAACGACTCAATCGAGTCACTCGATAAAAATTAAGATCTGGGTGAAATTTCCGGTACTATTTTCGCTCTCTACTAATACTAATCATAAGATCAAGTGAGGGTAAAGCAAAATTCCTTAAATAAAAATTTATGTCGGAATTGATGACTTGCTCACCTAATTAAATTCTTTAAATTATACCTAAAATAATATTTTTGAAAACATAATTTTCAAATCAACGGGTATATGGATTAGAGGGCTAGAATCGGAATTTTTTTAATAAAGGATTATGATCTGATAAAATAAGGCCCTTCCATTATTTATGGCCAATTTTTAGGTTGAAGTTGACTCGCTGTATGAGGGCATCGACTTCCACACCAAAATCAGTCGTGCTCGTTTCGAGGAATTGTGCGGGTCGTTGTTCCGTAAAACGCTCGAACCGGTGGAACAGGCATTGAGGTGAGTAAAAATAATTTTTACAATACATACTAGAGACTGGAATTTTGCCAAGACTATAAATACAAAATTTTGTTTTACAAGCTATTTTTTGATTAATTTTGAAAATTATATTGTTTTATCCTAACCCCTTTGACAGGGACGCCAAGTTGGACAAACGATCGATCCACGAGATTGTGATGGTGGGCGGTTCCACTCGGATTCCGAAGGTGCAGAAGCTGCTGAAGGAGTACTTCAACGACAAGGAGCTGAACCTGTCCATAAACCCGGACGAGGCGGTAGCCTATGGGGCAGCGGTACAAGCGGCAATTTTGTCGGGAATCAAGGACGAGACCACCAAGGTGAATCGTTTTTATTACCTATCCTGAATTTATTATATATTTTTGCGTGGGATTCAAAATCCGATTACGGTATTACAAAATCCGCTTCAGGATGTGTTGTTGGTCGATGTGACTCCATTGTCCTTGGGCATTGAGACGGCGGGCGGTGTGATGACCAAATTGGTGGAGCGCAACGCGCGCATTCCTCATAAGACATCCCAGGTGTTCACCACATACTCCGACAACCAGCCGGCTGTCACCATCCAAGTGTACGAAGGCGAGCGCGCCATGACCAAGGTGGGATGATTTATCTAATACATTGTGGAATTAACAAGATAGATATAAGAAAGGGGTAGTCCGAGCCGAGGATCGGCCGACATCGGAATATTTTTGGGCATATACTAAAAATGCAAATAGGCGATTAATATAGGCACAATAAATGCCAAAATAAACTAATATTAGAATTGTTTAATGCAAAACTTACTAGCTAATAAAATTCATCCTTGAAAAGACTATTGTCATGGCTCAATTTCGGTTCTTTTTAATTTTTTGAGACGAATCCATTTCTAAAATATAATTATTTGTCGAATTTTTACTCTTTGGATATTTTTTATGAATTTTTAGTTTTTATTATTCATTGGGCTCATAAGCCTTAATGTTGTAATTTATGTTATGGCTTTCACAATTTTGACCCATAATTTTTTAGTTGAAAACGAAATGAAATTCGTACAATTTTTTTACAGAATTTTCGATTCACAAACCCTCACCCCAATCCTTATCCACAGGACAACAACAAGCTGGGCCTGTTCGACCTGTACGGCATTCCGCCGGCGCCGCGCGGCATTCCGCAGATCGAGGTCACCTTCGAGCTGGACGTCAACGGCATTTTGCACGTGTCTGCGCTGGACAAATCCACCGGGAAGAGCAACCGGATCCAGATCCGGAACGAGAAGGGCCGACTCAGCAAGGCGGACATCCAACGCATGCTGGACGACGCACAACGCTTCGAGGCGGAGGACCGCAAGCAGCGCGAGCGCGTGGAGGCACGCAATCGGCTCGAGACCTACTGCTTCCAGGTATAATAAGGGGTGCTTGTGGCAAGAGCATTGTCTTCCTCCCCTTTCCTGGAATGCCAAGTCGAATTTTTTTTTAATTGTCCCCCTTTTGATTCCGTTTACATTTTCAAATTTCTCCGACGGCCCCTATCGGGACGGCCGACACCCCTAATATTATGAAATTTCTGCATAATCTCTTTCCATTTTCTCTATTTTGCAGGTCAAGAGCAGTTTGGACGAGTACGGGGACCGTCTGTCGGCCACGGACCGTGATGAAGCGCGTACCTTGGTGGACCGGACACTGAAATGGCTCGACGGCAATCAGATGGCGGAGAAGGAGGAGTTTGAGGACCAGCTGCGCGAGGCCGAGCGCGTGTGCTCGCGCATCATGGCCAAATTGCACCAGCCGCAGGATGGAGGAGGTGCCGAGAGTGGCGGCGGCGGCGGCGGGTACCAAGGTGGGATAAGCCGTTTAGAGGGCGTTAAACTTATGGGGGGTTATGAGGATCGAGGAGATCAAAATTCAGCTATTAAGAAGGTTAAATTTTTAAATATTTATTTGATTTGGAACATTATAAAAATAATATTTTTATCGTTATTTGAGAAGGATTAGAATCCGTGCAATTGGATTTTTGACCCCTTTACATAACCTCTCTAAAAATCCAATAAAAAATCCTTACCCTCAACCTAACCCAAGAATTTCGAAATGGAAAACCCACCATGTCTATTGTAAAAATTGGTCTAAAATTTTTATAACTCTAGGCGGCCAAGGACAATATGGTGGTGGTGGAGGACAATATGGCGGGAGCGGTGGTTACGGTGGCTTTGGTCAGAAGGCCGGTGGAGGTGGTTACGGTAGTGGGCCAAAGGTGGAAGAGGTGGATTGATCGGTGGAATGATCTGATCAGAAATTATCTCTATCTTTATACACTTATTGAATCGATCAATATTTGCTCCCATTATTGTTTGGAGCTATTACCCATTTATGCACTTGTATTTATTCACTTATGAAATTGCGTAAAAGACAAATATAAATTGCGATGGTCCCCTTCGCCCCATACAGTGTGATTCAATTAACGAAACAATCTATCTCAAAAAAAAACAGACCCAAAATATCCGGTGGAAAACAGTTGAGAAAAGGCCAAAAAGCTATCGTTAGCTGAAATAAGAAAATTTGGAAATGAACAAATCTGTTTTATTTATATAACGAGGATGAATGGAGAGGGCTATCCCAGGCAATTTTTTCATGATTTTTATACATTTATTTTATTGTTTTGTAGGGAAAATATTTTTCTGAGAAATATATTTTTATCACAAAATGGAAAATAAAAATTATAATGCAATTTTAAAAACATACACATACCTGTTGAATACATTTTTACGGCTAAAAGACAGCAAAAAAAAATCACAAAATCTTTTGGCCCCTCATTTTTCATTCTTTTGTGGTGTGTAAAATCGTTGTTATGTTGTGACCATGGAAAGTTCTCTCTGGCAGTCTTGTCCACCCCGCACCCATTTGTTTCCCCAGGAAATGACCACTTACTATATAGTATTTGTTTATTCTGTCTATTCCATGGTATACTCCCTACAATCCATGACGGTATTCTCCGAAACTGTATACTCCAGCTGTAGACCCCTGGCATTATCACGCCCAATCGATGTGATTTTTCTGATCGATTCTACCATGAATGTGGGTGGACCGGCCAACCACCGGGCAGAGCTGGAATTTGTCGCGGATTTTGTCGAAAGGATGCGCCTGTTCGAGCCAGGGTGATCATAGATATATTAAACAGACATCAATCAACCTTACAAAGACAATGGGACTAGGGTGTCCCAAAAATTTCCGGTCACATACATATTCGCAATCAAAAAGTTATTAAAAATAATTTATCTATGTAGTGTATTATTTTTTACGAAAAAATTTTATAATGGGTCTAATAAACTCAGGAAAAATTTAAATTATCCTTAATAATAGACAAGGATAATTGAATGTTATCGTAAACTTGAAAATTTACCCATTTGATATTAAGAAATTCGATTTTGGCCGCCCTAACTTCAATCATGTTTTTGTTTTTGCCACTAACAAGACATAAAACAAATTTTTTGTTGTCCAACAAGATGTTTTATAACCTAATTTTATTATTTATTTTTGACACTTTTCATTATCAAATGATCATAGAAATGACAATCGTTTCGCCTTGGCCCAATTCACTCCTGAATTGCGGATTGAGCTCAGCTTTGTGGATACCAACAATTTGATGACAATGTCCACCAAAAATGGTCCCGATATTCTTCAGGACCAATTGAGAAGCCGAATCATGGTATGACTAAGTATTGTTTTGCTTTTATTTTGATTATTTTCATAGAATGTGCCTTATTTGCCATGTGCTCACCTGTTATGTTCCGCCATAAGTGTCAATACAGCATTACAAAAGATTCTTGAAGGTGGGTTATCAATTATCATAATAAATCATATAATCCATGTAAGCTAAATTTTAGAAGGAGAATGAAAAATCATATAATAATAAATTTCAGAAATTTCTGATTTATTTCGCTAATTTTCTGTTTGTATCTGCTAGTAAACCTAAGACAAAAGACTAGTGTGTATAGGAAACCAAAAGTTAGTTAATAAAAAACAACAACTAGGAAACCTGGGTAATCTACTGATCAGTTATCCTTTGCTTTCCGATCAATTTTGGTTCTTTGGGTTCTGATCAATTCAACTTCTTCAGTTTCTGATCAGAACAAAGCTTATCGGCCATCCCTGATCTTCATTTTTGGCACTTCTCGTTATACTCCTACTGCAATTCGAAACGGTGAAATAATAATTTGGCCTCGAGCCCCAATCCATCTGTTCGTTGTCACAATTGGAGGAGACAAAAATATGCTTAAATCTTTCAGTTTTGCTGCAACAACTAGTATGATTTTGGCGAATATAAAAAATATTTATAAATGTTATTTATGGCTAATAATCTCCTTTTTCTTGCTCAATTCTGTTCTATAAATAATTCTAATAATTATAATAATTTATGCCTTTTATTGTTTAGAAAATACAAAACGCAAAAAATTCTCCAATTGATAATAAATTTTCTCAGCCCATTTGGCAGTCAATGAGTTCCTGGCACTTCCGGAATTGGTTGACTCTTTGTGCCAAAATGTCCACTCAATTTTCGGTTCGTTTATTTATGTCCATTTTCTTCTGAGTTGTCATGGATTTTTGCTCATGCATAATTTAGCAAAAATGTTTACTTTACGAAAAGCTCAAAAAGCTTCACAATCTATACACAGAATGTTTTTTGGTTATGCATATATAAAATTTGAATTTTGCAAAATTGTTAATTAGAATTTAGAAAGAAAATAAAATTGCTTTATAGGCATTATATCAGGGTAACCCCTAAGGAACAAAAACCGGGCGCTGCCTTAAAAAACATGACCAAAATCCAATTCATAGCGAAATCATCGTTTTGAAAATCGTTAGACCCTTCATATTCTATAGAGTGTCTTATGGACAAAAATAAGTTACCTAAATTATTTTTTTTATAATTTTAAATGCCAATTCTCAAGTTGGACATGATGCTTGTTCTCCAAATAATTCATCTTCGACATGTTTGCTCTGTTTGTGGGTGACCACTCTGTGTTCTGCCATTTTGATTTCTGTGCTATGTTATGGTTTATTCCATTACAGAAAATACGGTGGGGGGAATTTAATTTGAAATGAAATGATTTTTTACCTTCCAAGCTGATCATTTTAAAAAATTGATGGTGAAAGAGCAAGAAAAACTGAAAAGGCTCAATGAATTTTATCGAAAAAGGGAAATTAGTGAGGTGAGTTTCCAATGATATACCTAGTAAATAGGTAGTTTTTACCTAGTAAAAAGAATTCCTTGGACCTCGATTCTTTGATCAAAATATAAAGATCTTTGTCTTGAAAAATACGAATTCTAGGGTCTCGTTCGAAAAATACGGTATTTTGGCCATTGGGCTAACTTTGCGCTCTTTTAGGTTAAATTCGAATGAAATGGGCATGTTTGGTATCCAAGCGGGGTTTTATGACCAAAAAATCTGGATCCGAAAGTTATAAATGTATTAATTTTGCTTTTCTCTTCTAATGTAAGTTGGACAGAACAACGACGAGTCAACTTCCGGCTGACCATCCGGCACTCCAACTGCCCCCAGTGGATGTTTTGCTTCTCGTGGATGCCAGCAACAGCATCAGCAACTCAATGTTTGATCAGGTCAACCAAAAGATCTGGCTTTGTTTATTGAACTATAAGTGCCAATTATGATGATTGTAATAAAATGTATAATGTAAAAAATTTAATAATTTTTCATTATAGGTACTAGTGTACAGAATTTTATGCTCTAGCTTTCGATTTTTAGTTTTCGATTTTTCCAGAAAAAGGGCCTGGTCTTAATGGCTCTTTTTTTAATGTCCTAGCTCCAAATTATATACTATAGTGTCTCAAAGTTATTAAGGAAAAAAATTCTTTAAAAGGCGACGTTTTTGAACTTTTTATATTTCAGGGGAAACAATTCCTTTGCAATTTTGTCGAACATATTAACATTGCACCAGGACGCTCCAGAATTGCCGGTGTTCTGTTTGCCAATGAGCCCAATGTGCAATTTGATTTTGATCGTTTTTATAGCGCAAAAGCTGTGAAAAGTGAGATTTTTTATATCCATCAATTTACTAATTTGCATCGAATTAACAATTAAGCATATTAAAATAATTTTTTAAAAAATAGAATTATCCTGGTAAAATTTAATTGTTATTTGCTATATTTGTTGCCTTATTTATTTTAAAAAATAAACTAAAAATTCCTCCAAAACTCAATTTTGATTCATATTACTTCCAAAATGCATTTAAAAATATAAGAGAAAATTATTAAGGACGCGGGAGGTGAATTATCATCCCAAATATTTAAATTTTCTCTTGGGCCTTAATATTACAAATTAAAAATTTCTAAATAATAAATAATTTATGTATTTCTCAAAAAATCGTACATAAAATTTTTAAAAATTAAAAAATTTTGATAAGATGCCATCCAAAATATGCCTTACCTCGGAGGTGGCACACGGTTGGCCAAGGCATTGACGTTTGGAGCCGGAATGTTGGCCAGAGATAGGAGGAGAGGGCAACAAGCCGCTGATGAGCAATCTTTTTCGTCCCATAATATTTTCGGAATTCCGCAACATAATCGACCGCGAGTAACTATAATATTTAATTTTTTTACCAAAAAGGAAATTTTTGCATAAACCCATTGTTCCTAGTTTATTATGGAATTCAAAAAAATATTCAAAAGATAATTTTTTATTATTCAAAAGGTGCTTGTTTTGGTGTCCGATGGGGCCTCCGATGACAGTTTTGATCAGCAAATCACGCATTTGCATGACCGATTGCACATCAAAATCGCTGTCGTGACGACCAAAAATTTTTACAAAGGACGCCTAAGGGCGGTGACCAGATATGACGGGGCTGTATTTACGGTAGATATAATAAAAATAATGCTAATGATTGGGGAAAAGATTTTTTGATTACATGACCAAACAAAAAATTTTTTTGCAAATTTCAGCTTAATGAATTGGAATCGCTGAACATATGGCTTTGGAATCAGCAGGCAAAATTTGAAAACCCCATTGAAATAATTTTCAATTTTTAGCAACTTTGGCAGGAAAATTTTGGCACTTTTACGGAACGACAAACGACCTTTTTAAGCGATCGGAAACATGATGATTGATGACCTTGTCGAGATTGGTGATGACAAAAGTATCAAGGAGGAAAAATTACGACAAAATAATTTTTTTGTATAATTGTGTTTCAATACATAGTTGATTGTGATTTCTTAAATTTTTCGCCGAAAGTGTCGTTTTTCTTTAATAAATTTTCATAAATTGGGAAAATCATTTCATCCTGGTATGTTTTTTAGGCAAATTATATAAACATTTTATTTCGCCATTCACTTTTCAGAAAAGCCATCCACCCTTCTGATATTTTTTCCTTTTTGAATATTTAATATTTTCCCTCCTCCTTTTCATTTGCTATAAAAAAGCAATAAATGGATCCAATCGGATGCCGCTTTGAGACCTTCGGAATAATTTTTTTCACATTTTGGGCAGGGGTGATACCTATGATGATTCCCGTTACCGCCAATCACCGTCCATAACACATTCCAATCTCGTGCTCCAAAGCCATTTTTCTTTTTTTTTAATTTAGGAATGCCTTAAGTTCAAAGGCAAAAATCATTCCTGAGAAAAATTTCAGAAATTCTAAGTTCCCCGATAAGTTTGAAAATTCTCGAAATTTTTATCGGAAATCAAAAAAAAACAAAAAGTGATGGATATGATTCGCCAAATAGCTTTTTCAATGTCCTAGCACTTTCTTTTTATATTTTCCAAAATATTTTAAAATGTGTGGCCCACAAACTTTCAGAAAATCCAAAATCGTCATCAAAATGCGTACTTTCTACCTGATTTTCGTGCTGATTTTCTTCATCGCCAAAGGGCTCATCAATGGCGGAAATGCCCAAGTGTTTCGTGAAGCACGAGAAATCAAAAATTCCAATGGACATGGGGGACAACAGCAGGGACCGGAGGAACCGATTAAGGGAGAGCCAGTGCCGGATAAAGAAGCAGAGCCGGAAGATGAGGATGAAGACGACGACGACATTCTTGGATGAAAGGAGAAAAGTCCGAAAAATGTGATAATCACCCTCTTGTGATCGGATATTTTTTGATCAATGTCGTAAATAAATTGTGTGTAGCTGAATTTTTTCTGCACGACAGTGGCGGTTTTAGGGAGTGGGAGGGGATACGTACCCCCCCCCCCAAGCCCGAAAAATTAAAAAATTTGGGGAAAATCGAAAAGGAGAAAAATCGAAAAAGAGGAAGAAAAATTGACCCATTTTATCAAGAAATTGGTCTAAAATCTTAAAAATTTCTCCCGGCGGCCCCTATCGGGACTGCCTGATCCCCAAAATTAATAAATTTAGAGCCAAATTGCTAAATTTTTAGAGAAAAATGAAGAATACACCCCCCAAGAACCGACTTTTCGCCCAAAAATACACCCCTAAAAGGAAATTTCAAAACTTTCCTCAGCATGCGTACCCCTCCAAGCCCATGGACATTGGTACCCCCTCCAAGCCGAAATCCTAGAACCTCCCCTGCTGCACGATATATGCTTTTAAAAATTTGGTGCCCGAAAATATAATTATTTTTACGAGTTGAAAGCAGTGTTCCGATGATACATATTCCCATTCTTCCCAAAATTATCTGATCTGGTCCCTCTGGTCTATTAAATTAGATAACTTCAGGTGGATTACACAAACGCTGGATTTGCTAAAAAATGATACTATTCATGAGATTTAAATGTATAAAAAAATTTTTAATTGTGCCTTCATGCCTATATGTACAACAAAAATGATTAAAATTGAGAAGCAATTTCTAAAAATAAACATAAATCGCAAAAAATCGTCTAAAATCTGTCAATTTTGCATCCATTCCAGTTTTGCGATCACATCGGAGCATTTGGCTTCCAGTTTTATTGTTGCATGTGGGTCTGCTCTGGTTTCGCCGATATTCACTAAAAATTTGTCTTAGAGTACATCTTCATCCAAATATTTATGAAATAATGACCAATTAAAATAGGCAATCCGAGCATTTGTGCCTGGGCGACAAAGCGATATCCGGATAGGACTGATAGGGATGAGCCCAACACTAACAGCCCAGAGCATTGATTTATCTAAAAAAAAGAGATAATCAGGTATGCTTTAAATGTGAAAAAATAAAATTTTATATGGGATGAGTCTCATGTGCCTGGACCGGAGACAAAATTTAATAGTTGAAATATTACAGCGAAATTTAAAAATATATGAATTTAAGAAAAAAATTAATAAAAATTGGTAGGACAAAAAATCAGAATAAATTTGAGGTCAGAAAATAATCGTGGTCGTGGTTCTCTGTCAACTTTATGCATATTTTTATCTCCCTACTATACTTATATGCAATTGATCAATTTAAATTTTAAACTTTATAGGGACGAATAGGGGGATTTAGCCCGCTCATCATCCCTCCTTCCCTCTAGGGGCGTCCTGGAACTTATAGAATTTACCATTTCATAGCATTGCTGCACAGGCTCCATTGGGACATTGTCACCAAAGAACACAACATCAGTTTTCAGCACCGAACCAGGACCGCATTTTAAACAATCCGGAATTATGAATGAGTGTAGGGCCTAAAAAGAAATTAATCCACTTTAAAGATTCTTTTTTATTGTATTTCAATCATAAAAATGCTTAAACATATATAGGTCCGGCATCCGGATTTTCTGACACATTTACAGGTTTAGTTTTATGATGGCTACTAAAATTTGGCGGCAATTAAGTGTTTCGGCTATCCTACTCCTATTGAGGTCGCCGGAATTTTGAGG
>LDKF01001861.1:15591-33369 GCA_001026735.1 Rotylenchulus reniformis
ATGACTTACATCATTTCATTTTTCATCGTTGTCTTCAAACTTTCTTATCGCAAGCTTATTTGATTCAAAAATGACTATTCGCAAGTTCAATCAATTTAATTTCTTTACTTACTGACTAGAGAAGTTAGACTCAAATTGCGCTATTGCCAGTTCAATCAGGCCCGTAGCAAAAAAAAAATTCGTAGGGGGGTTCCCCCTTCCTGGCTAACTAAGGGGTTGCTTATAATCCTTTAACAAGTTTAAACCACACCTTCAAGAGTGCGTACCCGGGTGTCGATGCCAAAAGGGGCGGTGTGTTGTTGGGCCAGATTGGCGATGACGAGCTCGACCCGGGAAGACGGTGATCTGTGATCACAAAAATATTTAGTTTTTTTCCACTTTCTTCTCCCATTTCAACCTTTTCAGGACTTCAGCCTTCACCTCCCCGAGTGCTTCTTCATCGCGCGCCAAAAGTAAAAAAGTGCAATTGCCCGCCACAAAATATTCCGCCAGATGTAGCGCCAACTCACGCCCTATTCCCCGACTTGCCCCAGTCACCACCACCAGAATTTTGTTGCCCTTTAGCGAATTATTTAATTTTAGAGGCGAGGTGGAAGACAAGATCATTGCCCAAAAGAAATGATTGAAAAAGGAATATAAAATTAAACAAAAAAGTTTGGTCCAAAGAACAATCTTAGTTTAAAAGCAAATAAAAAAGGTCAATTAAAGCTTTATGAAGTGATAAATGAGAGGATTATGCGGAATCATTGGTATTATGACAAAAAAAAAGACACAATTAAAGCTTTATGAAGTGATAAATGAGAGGATTATGCGGAATCATTGGTATTATGACAAAAAAAAAAGACAAAGGAAAAGCTATTGGAAACTCAATTCAAAATGGTACAAAATGAGCGAATCACTGGCTGTACAGAAATGACTGACGAGAATTTGAAGTGGAACATATTTGGAAAAAATAAGTCATAAAAATCACAGAGTTCTCAAGTAATATTGACAGGAAATTATCAAATCACTCAATGCCAATGTTCGATTCCCCCGTTTGGCCTAGTATCAAGTCAATGATGCGCTGTCGGTTCGCATCGCAGAGTTGGGAGTGATAGTAACGAGAGGCCGAGTTGTACCCGTCCTTGACAAATCCCGTCAGTTTTCGCTGTCCATTCCTCGTGATGTCGCCTTTCAGCGCACTTGTTCCCGTATACTTAAAAGCCATATAATTTATTAATATTGGCAAGTGCCCCATTTACCTGCTTGGATATGAAATCCCCATGGTCGGCCCACATCAGCTGCAAAAGTCGGATTAATGCCTCCGGCGCATCCGAAATGGGTTCCACAATCCCCAATTTGCGGCATTGCGTCACACAAACCATCAAGGCAATGGCACTCTGTACAACATTTGTCCGATCCAAACAATCCACACAATTCTAAAAATCAATGGAATTAATTGATTGGAATCCGTCGTTTTATGGTTACCGTCCGGATTACTCCCTTTTGGCGCAAAACCATCTGTCCTTCCTTGTCCATCCAACAAAATCCAATTGCGGTGATGCTGCTCTCCAATAAGGACATGAGGTCTTTGAGCTGAAAAAGCAGTCCGAGCTAACAAATATATCCAATCAACTCCAATTTCTTATAATTCCCTTACCTTATGATGTTTCCTATTCCCACAAACTCGGTGGAAGTCAAAGGAATGAAAAGTCACATCTGGGTAGTCAAGAGCCAAAACATGCTAAAAAAAGATTAAATTAGGGATTCAGAATTCGCGAGAACCTGCAAATAGGACTCCCCGAGACAAGCTTCCTTGCCGGACTGATCCACCAAATTCACCAACACAAGTGGAGCTCCATACTGCGTGATCAACTGTTTGACATGCGATGTGAAAATGGGCAGTGATTGATCCAGAGGGCGATCAATGATCAGAGGGGGCTTAAGCTGATAGCCCTTTTGACTCCAGAATACCGGGACCGAACCGCGAGACTGAAATTTATTTTTTGATAAATAATCCTAAAGTTTTGAAAAGACCTGAACAAAGGACAGACTATGGCCGAATACACAAATGATGCACTCGGTCTCCACAAAATTCGCCACATCCCCGTTGGCGTCAATGCCCCGTCTCAGATAACGCACTCCGGCCCTTTTGGTGGATCGTCGCGAAATCAGCGTGATTTCTGCACGAACATCCACGTCAAAAACGATGGATTTGTGGTCGATGTAACCATATATTAACGGGGTGATCCATTCTTTAAAGGCCGGGATCGGAGTTCCATCGTTAACGAAAAATTCCTTCAATAAGTCTCTGTTCCAGAAGAAGCGATGATCAGAGGTGCCCTTTTCCAAACAGCCACTAAAATTTACATGGAATTGGTTGATTTACAGACAATAACACCTTTGTAAAGAGCGAGTAATATCGAAACTTTGCGAAAAATAGAAGCTTTTGGGTTGACTGAAAAAGGCAACCTAAATGACCAATTAATTATATTTTGATTATTCCGTCGGCAGACATACAATTTCCTCGATTAATTTGGAAGAAGTGGGTAGATTCCTGAGAGGAACTCTATTGGAGATGAGTCTGGCCAATTTCTTTGGTTGGTTCTTCAATCGTTCAAAATTGTCCAATGATGAAAGATCGAAAAGCCTTTTGTGAATCATTCCGTCGGTCAGCACGGGAAGGGCACAGACTTTGTCGACTCTCATCAGAGAGGCACCAACCGACTCAATGCGGGCCAACTCGGAGCATTCGGTGACGAGGAGGAGGTAGGGAATGTCCTCAATGGTTACTTTCCCTGTAAAAAAATGTTAGAACAAGAACTTAAAAAAAATGTCAGAATATAAAAAAATTGACCAATAAAAGCAGAAACATCGCCCAAAAGCTCATAATCATTAAGAGCGGCGAGATCTGAAGCAACAGCATTAAGATGGGCCAACAAGTTTTATTGGTCTACCGGAATGGTGAAAAACTGAAAGATTCGCGGTTACCCTGCAACATTTGAGAATTGTTCGCACGGATTTGATAAAATAACAATCGTCCGTCGCCAACAATTGCATCTGAATAAGCTTAAAAATGGAATTAAATTAATCAACCTCAATCCTCAAATATAAAAAAAATAACAAAAGTGGAAGTGTCTTAACCAAGTCCGGCAGAGGGAGTGAGGGGAGGCTGCAATGCAAGTCGGGAAAAATTCATAAGGGTTCCCCTCCTTCCCCGCTGTACCTCTCCTTGTTTGTATGGCCGAAATTTTCAATTTTCTCATTAAAAAAATTATGGCCAAAGTAATGATCCATTTATTTTTTTACCTCGAATCGGCAATGAGCCCAATTTATGAAACGAACAAAAATTATCAAAGAAAGAGGAAAAACAGATTGCCAACATCAAAATACTTTCAAAAATTGAAAACTAACGACCGATTCTATCCTATGCCGAAGGAAAGTTTTCGTTGTAATAATTCCCGATATTCACATGTTCAAACGATTTATGGCAAAAAAATAAATGGATCAGTAATCACACGTATCGACCAATTCCGGAAAAATTGTATATGTTGGCCATGGCCATAATTTTTTCAGTGGACCAAATTGGATGGGCTAAGCTCAANTGAAAAAGCTAGAATCAAAGCTAGAATTTTCAAAAAAAAAAAGCTAGAATTTTCGGTACTTGTTTACTTTGTGTCTACTTTTTGCCCCCCAAAATTTTGAAAATTTTGTACCGAAGCATGCCCCCCAAAATTTTGAAAATTTTTTTTTTCATTTTTTATTGAGTAATATTATTACAGGGTGACACAAAAAAAATTGCCCGCTATTTCTTTTTCTCTATTTTATTTCTCTAAGGAGATATTGTTTACGAGTTTTTTCTATTTTGTAGCACATTCAATTCTCTATCATGCCAAGCCAAGGCCAATCGATAATTGAGCTTTCCAACAATGGAATGCCCGGGTCACAAATATCAACCCTTCTCAGCGTTCCAAAACGCACTGTTAATTGGACGATAAAAAAATTCCGGTAAAAAATTTTCAAAGGAAAAAAATTAAATTAAATGCATAGGGAGTATGGCACATTAGATACTTCAAAAATGAGCGAAAGATCTAGGTCGTCCATGACCACGCAAAACCGGTACAGGTTCAGGAAGTGAATGGACCGCAAATCTCGGGTTTCCATGAAAAGGGTCGGACGTGAGATCGGGATCAAAGGGAATCGACCTAGCTTATGGGCAAAAATGAACTTTATATCGGGCCCTATAAGCTCTAAAAAATTCAGCTTAGCTTGCGAATCAAATAAAGAATTTCAGCCACAAAGATATCGGTTGCTTCTCCAGCGGCACGCAGGTACCCCCCATCCTCCCAGACGAAAATTTTTCACAATCGAAGCCTATCCATAATCATCAAAATAACCTAGTAGGGACAGAAAAAACTGCTCTTTCTGATCGTATAGTCAGTTATTTCAAAAAGGCCCTATAAGTTATGGTTTGGGCCGGAATTTCACCATGGGCAGAAAAACGCTGATTTTTGGGTGCCTATGGGTCCAAATCAATAAAATTTCTCATATAGGGGAAAATCTCCGGGGCATTTTGAAACCTCGTCCAATGAACTATTTTTATGGCTAAAGAGTGGATTTTCCAGCAACACTCTGCACCAGCCAATAAAGCTCATAAAGTTCAGGCCTGGTGCCGAACCCGTCTGCCCGGGTTTATCACCTCCCAAGAATGGTCCCCTATTCTCCCGATCTGAACCCGATGGATTATTCTATCTTGGCTATTTTGGAGGCCAGGGCCTGTGCTATTCCTCATAAAAATTTGGAGTCGCTCAAGCAGGCCCTTCTTAGAGAATGGGACAAAATTCCGGTCCAAGAGCTGCGTGCCATCGTTGAAAATTTTTCCTCACGACTTTTTGTATCCGGGCTAAGGGCGGCCATTTTGAATCTTAATGATTGTGTTTGTACCCCAATTTGTTCGCATCTTTTGACGCTATTTGATTGTAATTTGATCAATTAATAAAAAAGTTATTGTCTATTTACTGCGGGCAATTTTTTTTGTGTCACCCTGTAAAAACATCATTTCAAGAATCAACAGGGTACAAATCAGCAACTTGAGACCAGAAATGAAAAAAAACATTAGGTCCGTCGAATTGCCGACGCCACAAAAAATCGCACAAATAACTTGCAAAAACTGTCACCTTGCAAAATAAATAACTTGCAAAAACACAAAGTAAACAAGTAAGTCACGAAGAGTAAAATTTTTTAGTTCTTCCATTAATTAATTTATCTAAAATAATAATAGTAATGCGTTTTTAATAATATACTCAATAAAAAATGAAAAAAAAATTTCAAAATTTTGGGGGGCAAAAAGTAGACACAAAGTAAACAAGTACCCAAATTCTATGATCCTATTTTCTATGATCCTTTGAAGCGAATTCCTTCTTGTAAAATAGTACAGAAAAAGTGGATAATTGGAAGGAAAAAGATATAAACAACAATCATTTAACATGGCATGCTTACGCGTCATAAAATCATAAAAAAATTGAAAAGTCAACTTTTTAAAAAGTTTTTTTTTCCAACAAAGGTCATATATAAGCAGAAGCAAAAATGACACTTAAATTGACATTGAAATACATTATGAAAAATATATTCAGAAAAATTGATGAAAAAGGGGGGAGGGATATTAATGAGTAGATTAAAGACCAGAGAGATGAGAATCAAGATGTGATGAAAGCCAGCACATGAATTGATGAGGAGTCCTAGTAAGCTGTGTTGATGAATCAGAAAAGAATGCGTCAGATGGGAGATTATTCCAGAGTTTTACAGTTCGATTTATAAATGAATTTTGTGAATATCTATTTTTCCGAGGTACGAAAATTTGGTATAAATATTTACGACTTGGCCTATTTGATAATTTGAAGAGATCGGAAGGTTTTAGATGAGTAAAGTTGAAGAAAATTCGATACAATGTGTTAAGATGTAACATTTTGCGACGAAGTTCCAAAGAAGGTAGTTTTAACAATTTGAGACGGGAATTATAGAGCAAATGATGGCGTTTACATTTCTTAAGGACAATACGCGTGTAAAACCTTTGAACTTTTTCTATTTTTAGTGAAAGTTTTTTGGATTGTGGGTTCCAGATTTCAGACGCGTATTCAAGAATGGGACATACATAAGTTTTGAAAGCAGCAGACCATATCCGAGTATCGGATGTATGTATTAATCTTAATAATTGTAGGGATTTGTGATAGGCAGAACGTACAATTGAATTTATGTGGGAATCAAATGTTAGTTTCAGATCAATAGTGACACCTAAATCACGAATGGAGGTAGTGGGTTTGATTTGTTTGTTTCCAATGGTATATGTATTTTTTGGATTTTTGTTACCTAAGTGAAGGATAAATGTTTTATGAATTGCTATAGAAATAGTACAGAGTATACTCCATTCGTGAATTGCTTTGATGGCTTGATGTAGAGGGGACATGTCGGAAGAACCGGAAGGAAATTGATAAAAGATTTTAAGATCATCTGCATATAGTGTGATATTAATTGACGGTGGGATAACTGAAACTGTTGTAGATAGGATTAGACCTAGATTTGAATGTGTGTTTTCCCGCCATTTCGTTGTGACATTTCCCCATGCTCCTCCCCCTTACCTCATCCCTTTATAAGTCCATCCCCATTCCCCCAGACCATTCCATTATTCATTTCAATTGATATTCTTGTCTCTCCCACCCTGGATTGACTTTTATTTATATTTGGAAACTTGATAATAAAAATTATTATTATTTTATTCTTCTTGTTTATATTCCGGTTACAACCGAATATATAACAAATTGGCGCAGTCAGCCAGAAAATTCTTCACTTCTTTCGAAATTTAATTGTCTCCAAATTTCTTCGATTTTTATTTCGAAATCCCAATTTGTAATTGGATTTCGATTGCTGCACATTCGCCGATCAATTCTTGTGCTACTGATATTTGTCTTGTAGACTTTATCAGTTCAACAAAGCACACGTCCTAGCCCCCTGCCTTGTAGGTAGAGACAGCATTTGCTTGGAGCAAATCAGGGCAAAAAGGACGCGGCATTGTTTCATCCATCCAATAAACCTGAACAGCAGCAATCGATCATGGACCCAGCACAGTTCCAGCAGTTCATGACCTCCTTCCAGCAGATGCTGCAGCCAATCACCCAGCACCTGCAGCAGCAAAATGCGCAGCAAAGCAGTAATTCGGCACTGACCAACGCGGCAACACTCGCTTCTTCACTCGATGCTCGGATCGGCAAGTTTGCCTACGACCCGGAAAGCGGATTCACATTTGAACACTGGTTCAAACGCTACGGGAAGTTCATCGAGGAGGACGGCAAGGACCTTGAACAGGCAACAAAGGTGCGGCTACTCGTCGGAAAGTTGTCAGATCCGGAGTACGCCCGTTTCGCTGATAGCATCCTGCCGAAAGTCCCGGACGAGTTGGATTTCGCAGATGTTGTCAAGCGCCTGAAGGAGCTGTTCGGCGACACCCGCTCGCTATTCGTCCGCAGATTCGAGTGTTTTAAGCTGAAGCAGAGCGCCCACCAGGACGTCGCTTCGTTCCTGGCACAGGTCAACGCTGCCTGCGAAAATGCCGAACTTACACTCAGCAAGGAAACGCTGGTGTCTGATCATGGTGGTCGGCCTCCGCGATGATCACCATGACCTGCGCCAGAAATGCCTTCAGCTGCTGGAGGAGGCCCGAAAGAAGAATGAAGACCTAACCTTGGAAAAGCTTGGTGAGGAGTGTCGCGCATTCCAACTCATCCGGGAAAGCGCAAATTCATTGGCCCATTCCGGCACCTCAAAGGAAGCGAATGCGGTCCATGCGCACCCCCAACAATGGAAAGAGCGGACCAAGGGCAAGAAACCAAAGCCAAAGGGCTCCAAGGAACCGCCACAGTCGGCATCAAATGCGCTCAAATCGTGTCTCAAATGTGGCATCGACCACACACGCGAGCAGTGCAAGTTCCGCGAGGCGATTTGTCACGGTTGTCAGAAGATAGGTCACATCAAGCCTGTCTGCATGAGAAAACCAGCAAGTCCGGACGAAACCAAGAAGCCCAAACCAGCGGTCCACACCATTTCCATTGAGAATGGCGACTCCTTTCACTGCATGGCCACCGAAATTCAGGATTCCAACTGGTGGATCCTGCCGATCAAGATCAATGGCACTGAATGCCAGATGAAAGTGGACACCGGAGCGCAGATTGCGCTGCTCACTTCGGACACTTGGTGCAAGCTGCACAAGCCGAAGCTGACTCCGGCTGGAATTGAGGCTAAAAATTGCAACGGCGATGCATTTCCGCTTGATGGAAAGTTGCAGTGCGACGTTCAGTACGGGGACCAGCCACCGACAAAGCTCACAGCTTTCGTCAGTAGCAGTGTGCAGCATGACCTGCTTGGCATCCCCTGGGTTCGTGCACTAGGCCTGATTCCGGAGCACCTCTGGACTGGATCGGCATCCATCCACGTGTCTTCCGTCGTTCATCCCATGCCTGGACCGGATCTCAAAGATGCCGAAACCCTTCAGTCGGCTCTCCGATCGGCATTTTCGGATGTTTTTGGCTCCGAGCTTGGCCATTGCACCAAGATGAAGGCACATCTTCATCTCAAGTCGAACGCCAAGCCAGTATTCTGCAAAGCGAGACCCGTCCCATACGGCGCTCTCGAGGCAGTGAACGCCGAAATTGATCGTCTTCTGTCAGTCAAAGCGATCAAACAGGTCGATTTTAGCCATTGGGCAGCACCCATCTTGGCAGTGAAGAAGAAAAACGGCAAGACACGGGTTTGCATCGACTTCAGCACGGGACTGAACGATCGCATTGAGCTCAACCGACACCCGTTGCCGCGCCCCGAAGACATCTATACCTCTGTGAATGGGGCCAAATTCTTTTCACAGCTCGACCTGAAAGACGCCTACTTGCAATTGGAGCTCGATGATGAGTCCAAGAAGCTGTGTGGCATCAACACACATCGAGGCTTGTTTCAATGTGAACGCCTCCCATTCGGCGTCAAATCAGCACCGGCCATCTTTCAACAGCTGATGGACCAGCTTGTGGCCGGCATTCCAGGTGCATTCACATACCTGGATGATCTGATCATCGCATGTCGGACGCTGAATGAGCACAATGCAACGCTTTTCGAGGTTTTCGCGCGCCTTCAAGAATATGGGCTACGCATCCAAATGGATAAATGCAATTTCCTGCAGCGCGAAATCACATTCCTCGGCCATATTGTTTCAGCGGCTGGCATCCGTCCAGATCCCTCGCGATCCGATGCCATCAAGCAAATGCCGCCTCCCCATGACCAGTCCTCTCTTCGCTCATTCCTGGGAGCTTTGAACTATTATGGGCGGTTCATAAAGCAGCTGCGCGAGCTCCGCGGTCCCCTGGACGAGCTGTTGAAGAAGGATGTCAAGTGGGAATGGGCTGAGAAGCAGCAACAAGCGTTTGACAAGGCTAAGGAGGTCATGCTCTCCGACATGCTTTTGACTCACTATGATCCGGAATTGCCCATCGTCGTGGCAGCCGACGCATCCAAAGATGGAATTGGTGCGGTCCTGAGTCATGTCTTCCCTGACAAGACAGAAAAAGCAGTCGAGCATGCGTCAATATCCTTCACGGCCGCGCAACAAAACTACAGTCAGATTGAAAAAGAGGCATTAGCCCTCGTGTTTGCGGTTCAGAAGTTCCACCGCATGCTGTATGGTCGTCGCTTCATTCTGCAGACCGACCACAAGCCATTGTTGGCCATCTTCGGCTCCAAGAAGGGCATACCTATTTATGCCGCGAGTCGTCTGCAAAGATGGGCTCTGATTTTGACAAATTACGACTTCGACATCCGCTACATCAGCACCGAATCTTTCGGAAAAGCCGACGTGCTATCCCGATTGATCGCGAAATATCCGAGACCAGAAGAGGACATCATCATCGCAAGCATATGCTCGGACACAGAATGCTATGCCAACTCCGTCTTCTCGGTCGCCGTTGATCCACTACCCGTCACCGCATCCGAGATTGCGCAAGAATCGATCAAGGATCCAATTTTTCAGGAATTAGCCCGGCTGGTGAAAAAGGGATGGCCGCAGAAGTGCCCAGTGGATCCGGACATCGCGCCGTTCTTCCCAAAGCGCGAGGATATTTCAGAGATTGAAGGATGTCTCGTCGTTGGGCCACGCACGATCATCCCTGAGTCGTTGCGGAACAAAATTCTAAAGGCTTTGCACATGGCACATCCTGGCATTACCCGGATGAAAGACATCGCCAAGCAGCATGTCTACTGGCCAGGCTTGAATTCGGACATTGAACGCGTTGTACGCACGTGTCCCGAATGCCAATCAGCGGCAAAATCGCCATCCAAAGTGCCATTGCAGCCTTGGCCCGTTACATCTGAAGTGTTTGAGCGAATCCACATCGACTTTGCTGGGCCTTGTACTGATGGTCACACCTACCTGATCATCGTGGACGCGTATTCCAAATGGCCAGAAGTCTTCAAAATGTCAAGCATTTCGGCACCAAACACCATCAAAGCCGTCCAATCCCTTTTTCATCGCCATGGAATTCCCAAGGAAATAGTGTCCGATAACGGCACTCAATTCCGTTCGGCTGATTTTGCAGAATTCTGCGCCGAAAATGGGATCCGGCACACCTTTTCGCCGCCTTATCACCCGCAGAGCAATGGGCAGGCTGAGCGATTTGTGGACACCTTCAAAAGGGCCATGAAGAAGTGTGCTGAGGAGGGAAAGGACTGGATCGAAAAGGCATTGTTAGTCTACAGAACGACTCCGAATGGTGCCTTGAACGGACGCTCACCCGATGAATTGTTCCTGGGTCGCCGGATGCGCACCAAATTGCATTTGGTCCATCCACAGCCAACGATGGACAGGCCAGCGCCAGCAGATCCAGCACGGACTCGCTACCGCCAGGACATGGCCCGCCAATTCAACACCAAGCACAGCGTCAAACTGACCGAGTTTGCAACGGGCGAGTCAGTTTATCTGCTCAACTATCGGTTCGGCAACACCTCTTGGCTACCCGGGTCGATCATCGAGCGTGTGAAGCAGTCACCGACCTACCGAGTCAATGTTCCGTCATTGGGCCGAGATGTACACCGGCACGCGAACCAACTTCGGAGGCGTCTCCCCGTGGAGTCCGAGCAGGATGAGCAACCCGTTCAGGATCAGCAAAATCAGCCAAATATCCACCCAGAGCAGGGTCAAGCGCGTTTGCAACCCTTGACCCCGCCAGCACGCGAGAATCCCCCACCCGAGCGGCGGTACCCCCAGAGGACCCGGGTTCCCCCGCGCAGATTGGTGATGGACCCTTCACAGGCCAGATACGGGACGGAGGATGCAATTTAAAGAGGGAGATCTTGTAGATAGGATTAGACCTAGATTTGAATGTGTGTTTTCCCGCCATTTCGTTGTGACATTTCCCCATGCTCCTCCCCCTTACCTCATCCCTTTATAAGTCCATCCCCATTCCCCCAGACCATTCCATTATTCATTTCAATTGATATTCTTGTCTCTCCCACCCTGGATTGACTTTTATTTATATTTGGAAACTTGATAATAAAAATTATTATTATTTTATTCTTCTTGTTTATATTCCGGTTACAACCGAATATATAACAGAAACAATGTCATTAATGTAAATGAGAAAAAGTAGCGGCCCTAGGATCGAACCTTGAGGAATACCAGAATAAATNCAGGCCAGATACGGGACGGAGGATGCAATTTAAAGAGGGAGATCTTGTAGATAGGATTAGACCTAGATTTGAATGTGTGTTTTCCCGCCATTTCGTTGTGACATTTCCCCATGCTCCTCCCCCTTACCTCATCCCTTTATAAGTCCATCCCCATTCCCCCAGACCATTCCATTATTCATTTCAATTGATATTCTTGTCTCTCCCACCCTGGATTGACTTTTATTTATATTTGGAAACTTGATAATAAAAATTATTATTATTTTATTCTTCTTGTTTATATTCCGGTTACAACCGAATATATAACAGAAACAATGTCATTAATGTAAATGAGAAAAAGTAGCGGCCCTAGGATCGAACCTTGAGGAATACCAGAATAAATCTTTCTGGGGTTAAAGAAAGATTTAACATAGAAGGTACGGTTTGAGATGAAATTTGATATCCAACGAAGTATTTTACCTCTAATACCTATAGAATGGAGCTTATAAAGTAGGAATTTATGAGGAACAGAATCGAATGCCTTAGCAAAATCGACATATAGGCAATCGATATTATAATTGTTTTGAAGAGCTTTGTACCAGGAATGTAAAGTGGAAATTAATTGAGTTGTTGTAGATCGACTTTTTAAAAACCCGAATTGATCATAGGAAAGAATATTATTTTTGATGAGAAAATTGAGAATTCTTGTATATAAAATACGTTCAAATACGCGGCAGATAGTAGAGGTGAGGGCGATGGGGCGATAGTTATTGGGGTCGGACTTATCCCCTTTCTTGAAGACTGGAATGATAAAGGATGTCTTCCAAGTATTTGGCAAAATACCCGTATCGAGAGATGTTCTAAAGAATTCAGTGATGATTGGAGCAAGAGGTTCACGACAAAGTTTTAAGACTCTATAGTTTATATATTCAGGGGTGGTGCAAGGCTTATCAGGAATGCTATTTAAGGTAGAAGATACAATAGCTACATCAAAATCAATATCCTCAAGAGCATTGTGACAGAGAGAGGGGAGGGTAGGAGGGGAGTGACTTGGTATATTGTTGAAAGAAGATTTGAAATGGTCAGCAAAAATTTCACATTTGGATGAAGTTGAGGTTATAATTTGACCTTTGGATACAATAGCAGGAATTGATACTGGTGGTTTGGTATTTCGACGAATATAATTTGACAATTTACGCGGATTAGATATAATTTTTGAGATGAGTTGGCGATGGTGATTTCGCAATAATTGCCTATTTGTTTTGGAGACCGCAATATACCGTGATTTTAGGTGTGGGAATTTGAGCAGTAAAAAAAAGTTGGAAAAATTGATTTTTTAAATATTTAACCGAAAAATTTTCAGTATATTGAGGAGCGCCGGCAGTCCCTATAGAGCAGGGCTGCACGGAATTCCGGATTCCGAGTTCCGGATTCCGGAAATTCCGGGGTTTTTTCGGTTCCGAATTCCGGTTTCCGAGTTCCGAAATTGGGCTAAAAATCCGGAAAAAATCCGGAATTTTAAGCACCCCTAAGAATGGCATATTTGAAAAATATATATTTTTTAATTTTCATGCTGAAATTTAAGAATTCCGAACACGATCGATGCAAGAATTTTTATCATATGTCACGTATGATCTTTTATTATCATCGGCTTTTTGGATCCTTAAATTTAATAATTATTTTTTTCATTTTAATTCTTATTCAATTTATTTGTTACTTATTATGTAACTTAATTTTGTATTTTTAATTTTATTTCATTCTGCTCCTGCTACAAGCTCAGAAAGTGAACGCTTGTTTTCTTCGGCCGGTCTTATCGTTAGTGATCTTAGGAAAAGTCTTTTACCCGAAAATTTGGAAATGTTGCTCTTTCTTCACCACAATATTATCCTTTCAAATATTTGAATGTCTGGCTTATTTACTAAAGATTGAGAATAAAGTGCTAGTATTTCTAATAATTTAGATGTAAATAATCGCGTATTTATTTTTTAATTTAAAAATTTTTTTTGAAAATTAAAAATTCCGGATTCCGAGTTCCGGATTCCGGAAATTCCGGGTTTTTTTGGCTTCCGAATTCCGGTTTCCGAATTCCGAAATTAAAAAATGTTTTCCGGTTTCCGAATTCCGAGTTCCGGATTAGATTTTTCCGGTTCCATGCAGCCCTGCTATAGAGGCTGCCGGAGAAAATTTTGAAAATTTACGAAATTGACAGGGGGCCCTTAGGAAAATTTTTTCGACGGCGTTTCGATTCAACCCCCCCCCCTCGTTACGGCCCTGATTGTTATACTCGCACCGAGACGCCGGCACACGAATTTTCAATTTGATCCGGAATTAACGCCCTATCAATAATGAAAATGCACATCAATTGATTCCCGGTCACCAACATTCAATATTTGATTCCTTACAGGCATTTGTTTTTTATCAGAAATTTTTTTAGAATTATGTATACGGTAAAATAATGTCTTCAATCGCTTTCATTTTTCATTTTTTAATTACCCAATCTTGAGATTGTATGAAAAGAAAAGCAATTGACTTTACACCTCCAACCACCAAAAAATCAATGAACAACAACGACCAAATCGCCTCCGTCATGACCCAATTCAACGCCATGTCCAGCCAAATGACTACCCAATTCTCTGCCATCTCCGACGACCCGAGTGTTTCGCCTGCTCTTCTCGCCATCCTACAATCACAACACCAGATGATCTGCTTAATGGGCCAGCTTTTTGGTCTTGTTCTGCAACAAAACAACAAACAACATTTCGACCCGGACAAAACTGCTGAAGAGAAGGAGAGACAACGGTCATTGGTGCTGCTGGGACTCCCCGAACAAACAACAACAACTGATCCATTCGAGCGGGCTCAGGAGGACCAGAAGCAAGTCCATAGTGTTCTCCACTTGTTGGGGGTGGGGAGCGTTCCAGTCACATCCTATAGGATGGGAAAAGCGCCTGTCCCAACCGAAAACGGTGGTCGACCGCGCCCCGTAAAAATCGTTCTCTCTGCATCAACCTTTCAGCACCAGTACCTCGGGGCATGGAAGCGCTTGCGCCAGAACATTCGCGCTGGGCCCTGGTCTCGCTTGCTGTTGCGGCCCTCGCTCACACGGGAACAATTGCGGTTGGAGTACGAAGCACGAATGAAGAAACGAGCACAGATGCAGATGAACACGAGCGAGAACACGAGGCGCCCTAGCAACTCCGGACCTTTTTCTGCCACTATTAGCCTCCTCCAAAAAAACGCACAAGTCTAACGAGGTTTGCCGACTATTCTTCAAACACACAAGATCAAAATTATTTAAATTATTTATCACAAAACAGATCCAAAACGATATCTTTAAATGATTTTTTTCCAAAAAATCCATCAGATCTGTTTTTTAGTTCACTAACTCCTGCAAAAAAGATAATTTTATCAACTCCTATAGTGCGCTCTGAAGGTTATAAAAATAATTCTATCGAACCTAAATTAGTTTGTAAACATTTTAATTGTAGATCCATAAATAACAAATTAATCGAATTAGATACAAATCTTAGCCAGAACCCAACCGATATAGTTTTTTTACGGAAACCTGGCTGCAAAATGAACCGTTTATTTCACAAAACCATGGTAAAACAATCAATCCCCAAGAACTCTCTTTTCAAGGTAAATATAATGTATACTTAACAAATAGAAACCAAGCCTACAAAGCTAAAGGCGGCGGTACCGCCTTACTAATTTCCTCCATACTTAATTCAAAAATAGTAGCATCCATCTCAAATTTTGGAATAGATATCACCATTGTAGATTTACTTTTTCCCGATCAAAAAATCCGCCTTATCTGTGTATACAGACCACCTAACGCACCCTTAAATTCTACCAGAAAATTCATTCGAATGATAAAAGAATATACCACTGAAAATACTATTTTGTGTGGTGATTTTAATGCACCCTCCATTTGTTGGAACTCCTTTTCTTCCGGTTTAAGTTCAGACTCTTTTCTTTTAGATTCATTATTAGAATTCGGATTTTCCCAACACATAAAAGAGCCGACACACGAAAAAGGGGCCATCCTGGACCTTCTATTCTCAAACCAAAATACACTTATCACTCAATCTGAAGTCCAGGATGGCCTCTCCGACCATTTTTCTCTTAAATTCAATCTGAATATCCGCAGACCATCAGTCCAGTTCAAATTTATTCCTGACATGTCAGACACTTCTCTTAAAAGCCTTAACCCTATTTTCACTAATCTAAATTCCAGTATTTTGATAACAGAACCCACTATAGACGGAAAATACAGGAATTTTACTGAAGAAATTCATTTAATAATGGATACACACCTCCCAACCATAAAAATCTGTAACAAAAATAAATTCAAAAAGTACCCAAAATATATTCGGCGAATTATGTCAAAAAAATTCTATCTTTTCCGTCTTTCTAAAAAGAATAAATCCTATACAACTGCATACAAAAACATCTCTAAAACTGTCAAACATTTACTAAAAAGTTATAATAAATCCTTAACATCCAGTATCGCCCAAGATACAAATAAACTTCATAAATTTATCCAATGCAATACCAAACCCAAGGAAAATATTTCTGTTCTTACCTATGAGGGTCAGATATACAATGACCCCCATTCCAAATGTGAGGTTTTTGCTAGTCTTCCAAAAATCCTTTAGTAATACACCAAACCACATACCACCATCCTTAAACCCCATAAATATTAATCAAACTATCGAAGATATAAATTTTGATGTCATTCACATCTCCTCTCTCCTCAGTCAAGTCCCCAACAAAAATTCCACCTCACCTGATGGAATTCCTTATAAATTACTTAAGCACTGTCACACCCCTTTATCCTCTATCATAACAGATATTTTCCGCTATTCATTAGACACTAGTACACTTCCTACTGTTTGGAAACAATCACTTGTAATTCCTATTTATAAAAAGGATAACAAAAGTAACCCTGAAAATTATAGGCCAATTAGTCTAACGTCCACACTTTGCAGAGTTCTCGAACGAGCTATTGCTCATGATCTAATGAATTTTCTTACTAGAAACAGACTTCTGAATCCAAATCAGTTCGGGTTTCTTCCGCGAAAATCCACCACCACCCAATTAATCTCTTACACCAATAGTTGGTACAAATCCCTCCTTAAAAACCACCCAATTAACAGTATCTACATAGATTTTCGGAAAGCCTTTGACTCTGTACCCATAAAATTCCTGATTTTTAAGCTGTTTAGTTACGGAATTAGGGGTAAGCTATTAAAATGGATTGAAAACTTTTTAACTGGTCGAACATTCCGCGTTAAAATCCATGATGCATTTTCTGACCCCCACCCAACCCTTTCCGGCGTACCTCAAGGGAGTGTATTGGGGCCGTTACTCTTTCTGATCTATATCAACGACCTTCCCCTTAACATTCCTCCCCCAATCCAAATTTACATGTATGCCGACGATGTAAAAATGTCCCATTCAATAACAAATCCCTCCGACACTCTCCTTCTTCAAAATGCATTGACCAAAACTGATCAATGGAGTAAAGACTGGGCAATTGCTATTGCTCCTTACAAAACCTCTCTTCTACAAATTGGTAACAAATTAAACCCTGATTACTCCATTGATGATTCCCCAATCTCCTCTGTCAACCTTGTCAAAGATCTTGGTGTATTATTTGATGATTCACTATCATTTAAAAATCACATCTCATTAATCACTAGAATTGCATACTTCCGATCCAACCAATTGTTGAGACTAATTAACTCCTCAAGTCCTAAGATTTGGGCACAGATATTCACGTCCTATGTTTTACCCGGTATGGAATATGCCTCCGAAATTTGGCAATTTTTTTTCACGCGTAAAGCTTTAGCAAAATGCAGGAAAGGGCTCAAATTAGCCTATGAATCAAGACTCAGACTATTTGAACTTGATACCTTAGAATTCAGACGTAAAGTTATTGATCTTGTCATGATCTTTAAAATTATCAAAGGATTTGTTCATCTAGATTACACCCAGTTCTTCGAAATAAACCCCAGGAAATCCCGTGGACACTCGGTTCAAATCCGAGTAAAAAGAAAAAATTCCAAAACTGAAAATTCCTTCATAAACAGATCAATTATC
>LDKF01001862.1:0-25257 GCA_001026735.1 Rotylenchulus reniformis
TAATAATTTTAATGTTGGGCTCGCCGAAGGCGAGCCCAACAATAAAATTTCTAGTTAAAAATTAATAATCTTTCAGCACTCACCTATTGAACCGTCTAGCTACCAGTACTATGAGCCGGTTGAATATATTTTTTCTAAAAATTCAGGCAGCCATCTGACGACCAAAAATGGACGCCAGATTATTTTACAACTTCTGGTGGCACCATGTTTCTCTGTTTTATCCATGTGAACATTAATTTTGTTTTTTTACTGATTTTTATGCATAAAATTGAATTTTGAAAATTTTTGCGGCTTCAGCGGTATGTTAAAAATTTAATGCTATAAAAATAAAATAGGCCACATTTTAGATCAAGTTCTGTGGCAAGTTTTATTTATTGGCATTATTTGAGTGTTGCGCTGGCTATGGTTGTAATGGGGGTACGTGGTACATTTCTAATAATCAATTTTTATCTAAAAATAATAAAAAATATTACAGGGTGCGGCAAAAAAATGGCCCGCGGTAGAATGTTTATGACTTTTTTTTATATACATCCAAATGACATCAAATTATAATCAAAAATTGCGCAACCAAATAGGGTAAAATAAATATTAACTTTAAATATGCCTAAACTTGGAAATAGAAATCAGGATCAAAACGCGCGGAAAAATTTTGACGCTGCGCCACACCTCTTAGCTGGGCATTTTGGCCCAATCTCAGTAAAAGCTTAACTAAGCAACTCCATTTTTTCCTGAGAATTAACCTAGGCACTGGTCTTCAAAATGACAAACTAGAATAATTCACCACCTTTAGAAATAGTGAATAAACGGGCCATCTTTGAGTTGACATGAAATCGAGTAAATGAACCTGACACAAGTGTATCTGGTGGACCTTGTGGGTGGGTGTTGAATCCTACCAAAAAATTATGTCCTAGGGCCCAAGAGTAGCCCATAGCACAAGGTCTCAAAATGCCTTAAAGAATTCCATCCTAGTAATTAGCTTTTTTGATTTTGACCCCCTAGTTACACGAAAATTAGGGCTTTTTTGCCCATTGAAAAAATTCGGGCTCAAAATTATAATTTTTAAAGTTTTTAAAAATAAAAATATTTTATGTGATTAAATTGTACTTTCATATAAAAATTTAGTTGGTGCGATGTCTGTTATGAAAAGGTAAACGGCGTATGCCCGAATGACATAAAACCGGTTACAGTGACAATGGTTGATTTCTAATTGTTTCTCATAAATAACATGAATTTTTAAGGAGCCAACCGTGCCCGGTTTCATGGATAATCCTCCACGCGACTATTGAGGGAATAAGCAGAATTTTTTGTGACATCTTTCGGTGATTATTTGGGGAATTTCATCTATTTTTTGGATTTAATATAATTATATTATGAGTATTTGTTCTTATAGGCAGAAAAATGGATAAATAGTGCCTTCCTCATTATTTTTATGATTCGATCTATAGCGATTTTTTGAATGGAAAGGGTATTTTAGTGATGTTTACATACTACTCAAGTAAGCTTGCGTCTGCCGAGCAGTGTTGGGAAAATGAGAAAATCCGACCCTTGGAAATTTTTTGCTCCGGCTCCAGCTCCGGCTCCGGGGTCCCAAAAATTTTAGCTCCGGCTCGGCTCCAGCTCCGTGCTCTCAAAAATGTCAGCTCCGGCTCCGGGCTCCGGAAAAGCTCCGATCGTGGTTCAAAACCTCGCGAACTTTCAAAATTTTTTGACCAAAAAAATTGATGAGATACATTTTGGAGCAGAGAAATGCATGGAAATATACACTATTTCTTTTTCCTCTGCTCGTCTGTATTTCCCCTGCTCTCTCTCGCACGTCTGGTGGAGTAAGAAAGACTGAGCAGAGCATTATTTTGGCGCCTGCTGCCATCCTGATGCCTAAATAACACAGAGGAAAAAAATAGTGTGCGATTTCTCCCTCTTCCCTCGCACAAAAATGTCACCTAGCACCCATTTTCCCTTCAAAATTTACGGCTTCGGCTCCGGAGCCCGGAGCCGGAGCTTTTGAAATTTTTCACGGCTCCGGCTCCAGCTCCGGCTCCGGGCTCCAAAAATTTTTGGCTCCGGTTCCAGCTCCGGCTCCGTCCTTTCCGAAATTTTGGCTACGCTCCGGCTCCAGCTCCGGAGCCGGAGCGGAGCCGGAGCTGGAGCCGGAGCTTTTCCCAACACTGCTGCCGAGCCTTACACATTCGAATTAACAATATAGATTACAGGGTGCGGCAAAAGTCCTTGCCCGCTATTGCATTTTCTCTAGTTCTTTTTCTTGTGTATATATTGTTTACCAATTTTTTTAATATTATAGCTCTATCTATACTATAACATGCCAGGCCAACACCAATCGATAATTGAGCTGTCTAATAATGGAATGTATACTTGTATATATACTCTATCATAGGCTCTTATAGGGTCGGTGTGAAGCGAATCCGACTCCGGTCTCCGGCTCCGAAATAGTTTTGCTCCAACTCCGGGCTCCGATTTTCAAAATTTTACTCCGACCCCAAAGAGACTCCGGCCCAGAAAAATTCAAAAAAATTTTTTTAACCATCAGAAGTTTGGAAAAAATATTGTTTGATGGAAATTTTTCAGTTTTTTTGAAATAAGAGACTTTTGTTAGCGGCTTGTGGAAATATCTTTCATTTTTTTAAATTGATTTGAAAAAAAATATTCAAAAATTTGCAACTATTTTTCAAATGTGAGTTATGCGTGTGTCTTTTGTCGACTGGTACGTGACACTGGTACGTGCTTTTTGCATGATTTTCACATACTTTTACGTCCTACCCTCAAAAAGGCATCATTGCTTTTAATTATTTAATTTGAGCTCAATATTTGTCTGCTTCCCGAGCTTTTCAAAAATCTTCTTGACTCCGAGTACGGGCTCCGGCATTTTGAAAAATCGCTCCGACTCCGACTTTTTTCGCTTTTAACAACACTGTTGATTGTTTTTGGTTATGCATCGTTATTAAAATAGGAGGAAGGGGTGAGACAACTGTCGGAAAAGATACCTATTAGATTTTCATTGCCAAAAAATAAAAAATAAAACTAAAAAGTGCTTTAAAACATAATTAGAACGAGATAGTCAAGTGAATAAAGTTTGATTGTGCGTGTTACCTTTATTTAGTTGTTTCATTATAGAGCCTCTAATTTTTAGCATCTTCTATACCATTTTTCTTTAAAATTATAAATTTTGTAAAAATTGCTTCTGCAATATTGAGTAATAATCATTATCCAACTTTTCATGCTTATTGAAAATCAATTCAAAAATTGCTTTTAACTTGTTTTTCGTACAACTGTTGAAAAAATTTAAAAATCCTAATAAATGAAAGATAAAAACGGATTACAATACGATTGCTCAATTGTTTCACTTTACTAACTGCTGATCACATGATGATCAATACCGTAAAGGCTCTAAAATAAGCCCCCCGGCTTATTTTTTTCAAACCCCCTCAAAGGGGAGGCTTATTTTAGAGCACTGGCTTATTTTAGAGCACCGGCTTATTTTAGAGGAAATACGGTATATCACCAAAGGACACTTAATAAATTCTTAAGAAAGTTAAGAGTAGTTAACCCGGAGGTTATATTCCATTTTTGGCGGCGTAGTTCAAAGCATCTGTTAAAGCCTAAACCTATTGCGCTATTTTGGCGGCGTAGTTCAAAGCTATCTATATCGGCTTATGTAAACAAAGCTAAAACCTAAACCTATTGCGCTACTTTGGCGGTATAGTTCAAAGGCTTTCGGGAGTGGTGCCTCCCTCTCAACCAGAATATGAAAGATGATTGATTGACACCTTTTAGGTATCAAATTATAAAGCCTAAACCTATTGTGCCATTTTGGCGGTAAAGTTCAAAGGCTAAGATATGATAAAGGTCGGGATTTGACACCTTTTAGGTGTCAATTTACAACAGCCCTTACCTTCGCAGTTTGGTGGTAAAAATCAAGGATGTTTCTTGTACATGTTTTATACCCATTTGAGAACAAATTAAAAGAGTGACACCTTTGAGGTGTCAATTTCATAGTTGATCAATTATCATGTTTTGATAACTTTTTAAGGAGACAAATACAAATTTCATACAATTTTCGCGGATTTTTCAGGGACCCCCAAACTTCATTGTTTTTCCACATTTTTCTTCCTTTCCCTCTTCTTTGCGCAACGCTCATCCCTTCCATCCTTCCTCGTAGAGAATAGGTGGAATGGACGCCACCATCCTTGCGCAACGCTCATCCCTCTCATCCTTCCTTCGCAGTGAATGGGATAAATGATTCCCTCACCTCCCTCCCACATCCATTAGGTGAGACAGTGAGAAATAGGTGAAAGAGAGAGGAGAAGGGAAGAGGTGATGGTTAAACCAACAGAGATGGAGTGAGTGAGCAAATAGAAGGGAAAAGAAGTGAGTGCACTGGTGAAGGAGTGTGCTGAATATCCATTTTCCTTTCGCTCACCTCTATCCAAATCCATCCCATCCGTTAACTCCCCTTATTCATTCTCTCCTGGCCTTCTTTGACAAAGGTGTGGAGGAATTATGGGCTGGCTAGCCCAAAGGGTGGGTCGGCTCCGAACGGGACTTTCCTAAACCCGAGCCAAGTGCTCGGGCAACTAAAAAGACCGGGGCAAGAGCCCAGGCAAACTAAAAGAACCGGGCCAGGTGCCCGGGCAAGCTAAAAGCACCGGGCCAAGAGCCAGGGCAAAGTAAAAGAACCGAGCCAAGAGCCCGGGCAAGCTGAAAGAACCGGGCCAAGTGCCCGGGCAAGCTGAAAGAACCGGGCCAAGTGCCCGGGCAAGCTAAAAGCACCGGGTCAAGAGCCCGGGCAAGTGGAAAGAACCGGGCCAAGAGCCCGGGCTAGTTTTCATGCCTCGGGCGTGCTTCTGGAAGGTCCTGGTCCTGACCTTTCGGCGAGAGCAAAAAAAAATATTTTCGGAGTTTTGTTTAATCCTCATCCTATTGTTGCGTATAGTAAAGAGGAAATGCGAATCCAACTCAAGTGGAGGGTTATGACCTTTCATTCGGAGAAAGTAAAAAGGGGAGATGAATATGCCATTCTCATCCTTTTCCAGAAGGATTAATCAACCGAAAGAGCGGATCCTTACCCAAGCCATGGTTGCGCAACATCTCACCAAACCAAGCGATAAACAATGAAGAGTCGATAATGACGAAGGGGCGAAAAAAATAATGCCAAAAAGGGAAAATTAGCAAGGGACCATCATATTTAATTCAATTTCTAAAAGTACAAATTTCTTTTTGTTCACCAAGTCCGACTTTCAAAAGTGGGCGTGGCCTACCCATTTTTTCCAAACCTGGATCTCGTTTTCCTTTCATCTGTTCATTTCATTCATTTCTCATTTACTCACTCATTTCAGAATTTTCTTGTTCCCTTACCTATTTTTTAGATTTATTTCCATTTTCCCAATTTTCCAATGGCTATCAACATGCAAGATAAACACAGCTTGATGGACATAATTGCACCGGAACCGCAGATCAACCTCACATCGAATGGGATCATGGTAACCAGTGAGCGCATCGCCGAACCGGTCGTGATCCCCTTGGATCAGTCTGACCTCTGCCAGGATTGCAATTCCACCAAGATTGATCTCATAGTCACCAAAGAGGGTGTGGCAATTTGGAGCAAATTGTTGAAGAAACAGAAACAACCGCGCTTTGTACCGTTCGACTACATCTACGACTTGCCCGGGCACACCTTCATCAGAATCCGCAACAAGATGCGAATCTTCAAGGCACCCCATGGAGTTCATGAGACTCCATGTGTTCCGAAACAAACCGTTCCGGATATCACATTGCCTCCTCCTCCTCCACCACCCACACTTCCTGGTATAATCATCCAAGCGCATAAATATTTCCGCTGTTTTCTTTAGAAACCCCATTGGCGTCATCCACGCCAGCTATATCCCCGACAATGATTGAGGAGAAATCCATCCAGAAAGAACCCGAACAACTAGCTCAGGAGTTCTTGGACAGCCTTTCAGCTGCAACCACTGGATTGGATTGGTCCCAGGCCATGCCAAAGGACCAAGCGGTTGAGCAGCGGGAATGGAAGAATATCCAGGAATTCATGGAGAGCTTGAATGCCGCGACCACAGGGCAGGAATTTGGTGCTTCAGCCCCACCGGAGAAACGTACACTTGAGCCAATTGAAGAAATGCCGGCAAAGGAACAAAAGATTGAAAGTGAACAGAAGGTAGACACTTTGACCAATCATTAACACCCACCCATTTCGCTCATCACTATTTAAAGACTCCTCCACCCTCCATTTTCCAGTTCCCATAATCGATAATCAGTATTCATCTTGTAATCATGCTTTCCACTCAATCTTTCTCGGATAAAGACCTTAAATTCAAACATCCATTCGGAATGATTATTGCGGGGCCAAGTTCTAGCGGGAAAAGCACATTCCTCCTCAAATTCATTGCCGAGTCAGCCAGCTTGATTCATCCTCCACCAGCATCGATCCTTTATTGCTTTGGTGAAATGTCCGAAACTGTCCCCATCCTTCAACGCTCGGGAGTCAGTGTGTATGCGGGCGTGGCCCCGGCAGAGCTGATCAGAAGGATGCCTAAGCCCTAGTTGCTTATACCTGACGATTTGCTTTTGTCAATTTCGGAACAACAATTATCAGAATACTACCTAAAAGATTCCCATCACCAAAACTTTTCCATCATCTTTGTGACCCAAGCTTTGTTTGATCGAAAACTTCGTGTGCCCAGACAGAATGCTCAGTACCTGGTTTTGATGAGGAGTCCAAACTCAGAACTATCAATTCGCAACATTGGTGTCCAGTTATTCCCGCGACGCCTATCTTATTTCCTCGATTCGTATCGATTAGCCACCAGCAAACCCTACGGATACCTCGTCATTGACATGCATGCCGCATCAGATTCGACTCTTCGACTTCGCAGTGGGGTATTTAAGGAGGACAGGGAACAAGGCGAAAGCTCCATTTTCATTCCAAAGAATGGTCTCTCCTAAACAGTGTAAAATTAGTCAGTTGATCCAAGACAACACTCAATTTCTTCATTCCTTAGCCCGTACAAAATCCGCCAATAAGCGACATTCCCTTTTAAAGAAGGCCGGAGCGGACCAACTACTCTCACTTGTAGAAATTTGCGTCAACATTCTCAATTCACGGTTTCATTTGACTACTCGGCAAAAGAATCGGCTTTTACCTTACGCCGACTTTCTCCGCCGTCTTGCGCGAAAGCGTTCAGAGCGAACAGCTAGGAAATTACTAATTCAAAAGGGAAGCGGTGCTGGACCCCTCTTTGCCGCACTTCTCACACCCATTCTTATCGATTTGGCGCAATCAGTTGCAACCAAAGTATTCAGTAGCAGTGAACAATAGTAATGGCATCCAAACTTGTGCTTGTACAGGAAGAAATTTATCGAGGGCTTACCGCAACTGACACGGGAAATATTAATTTGGATTTTACCCGTAGAGCCTTAGAGAAGACGAAGCGACAGCACATCAATAGTTCTACAAAGAATGTGCTTTACAATCAACAATTGGCTAGATACCTACAATTACGAGGGGAACGTGAGAATAAGCCGACAAAAGTTGAATTCAGTAAAGGTCTTAGAGCACTTGTGAAGCATGGAGATGATAGTGATGAAGAGGAGATTGAAGTTGAGTTCAACGCTTCAAGGCCAGCCCATCGTGGACGCCGAGCAGCCGAGAGGCCACCGTTTCTTCTACCCCAGCCCATAGCCCCGCCACCACCTCCATCTTTTTCACCAACTCCTCCTGCACCTCCGCGACAGCCTGGTGCACCAGTAGCTCCGCCTGCACAGCCAGGAGCTGCTCCACCCCAAGCTGGACCAAGTCGTAGCAGACGAAATGTTACTCGAGAAGGACGACTTCCTCTAGAATTCCCTCCGCGTCAGCGCACAAAAAGACGAGGGGATGCAATTGGCGATGAACGACCTATGAAATCACACAAAATTCCGGCACCTCGATTTGAGCTTGAAGAAGAATGGATATCGGATGATGAGCCACCACCTCCTCTAACACTTGTACGACATAGACCAGGGCCAAAACATCGCCCGCAACATCCGGTTAGACCTCGTTATGACGAAACAGAAGCATCTTCATCTGCTCTCCCCCTGCAAAGCCGCAATGTTACCCGAGAGGGACAACTTCCTCTAGAATTTCCACCGCGTCAGCGCACAAAGAGGCGAGGGGGTGATCTTGACGACCAAAGACCCTTAAAATCTCGTTTGGTCCCTGCACCTCAAAATCAATTTGAAGAAGAATGGCTATCCGATGATGAACCGCCTCCACCACTGCTAGTTGAATCTCATCCTATCGAACCAGAACAACAGCCTTCTACATCGCCAACCTCAGCATCGAAGAGCCCGCAAAATAGTTCGAGAAGTACAAAATCCGGGACGATATGTGCCTCGAACAGTAAAGAAACGATCGTGGGTAGGTTTTTAATAAAAACTAATCATGGAATATTTTAAATATTCTTAGGAAGAGACATTACCCGCTAGAGCAACGAAACAGAGAAGGAAACAAACAATTTTTGATCCAGTAGCGGTTGATCAAGGAACTCCAGGTATTTTTTGAAACTATCCTTCAATATTTACATATTTGCAGGTCCTTTTTTCTCGGCAAGAGGTCTTCAGGCAAAGCAAAAGCGAAAGCAATCAACTCAACCTTATCAAACTACTAAGAGAGAAGGCCTTCGGACAACCCGATTTAAACCTCAAAGATGGAGTAAGTTTTTTCTTTAGAAAAATTAACCTTGATTTACTTCATAAATCTAGGTATTTTTTCTTCGAGAAAAACAAACTTTATTTTATGAAATAAATTTAGGTATTTTTTCATTCGAGAAAAATAACCTTGAATTACTTTATAATTCTAGGCCCTCAGTGAAAGCTACCCTGGATCAACTCTACAATGACCCTAAATCCCCATCGGCCTTTGCTGGAGTACAGCGTTTGTGGGTAGGTTTTTTATTTTAATAAAAAATCCAACCTTGGTTTACTCCAAAGGAATAAACTGAGGTAAGTTTTTTGCGAACAAAAAAAAAGCTAACCTTTGAATATCGTTATAATATTCTTAGATAGAAGCTCGCAAAGTGTTGGGTGATCGGATCACCAAAAAGGATGTACGTGAATATTTGGAGGGGCATCGAACCTACACTCTTATGCGCCCGCGAAGGGTGCACTTCCCAAGAGCAAGGACTGTTCCCACTGGTTTTATGACCGATGTACAAGTGGATTTGGCTGATTTTCAGGCTCTCTCGCGAAGCAATAAGGGAAATCGATATTTGCTTCTAGCCATTGATGTTCTCTCCAAGCGCATTTTTGTAGTACCACTAAAATCAAAGAAGGCACCGGAAATGGTAGAGGGATTCAAACAGTTGCTAGCCCAAATGCCTATGAAACCACATCGTATTTTCTCCGATAAGGGCTTGGAATTCAAGAATACCCAGCTCAAAAATTTATTAAAAGGGGAAGAAATTGACAAACATGAATCGATCCATTCTTCAGTGAAGGCAGCCCTAGCAGAGAGGGCTATTCGTACAGTAAAGAGCAGGCTGTACCGATTTTTCGCTCAACACAAATCCCTCAATTGGGTAGCTTTTTTCTTTAGAAAAAAGCTAACCTTGATTTACTTCATAAATCTAGGTAGATACTGTGCAACAAATCGTAGATGGAATCAATCGATCGCCCTCTCGGGTAAGTTTTCATTTTCAATGAAAAGCTAACCTTGATTTACTTCATAAATCTAGGCATTGCCTGACGGCATCCGCCCCATCGACGTGAATTTTAAGAATGCCCAGAGGATTTGGAAGAAGCTTTACGGGAATGAATTACATCGCTCTCTGTTTAGTCGCAGAATAGAAAAACAGCCAAGTTTCAAACCAGGACAAACGGTACGGATGAGTGTGGCAAAAGGACAATTCGAGAAGGGCTACATTCCAAATTACGATGACGAAATCTTAGTATGTTTTATTTACTAACATAGAATACTCATTCGAATATTCTCAGGAAGTTGATGCGGTCAAGTCTCATATGCAACCTATTCGATACAAGTTGCGCGATGAGAAGGGTTAATTTTTATTGAAAGATTAACCTTGATATACTTTGGTAAATTTAGGTGAAAAGTTCAAGGGATTTTTCTACGGAGAAGAACTTGCACCGGTGCGCCGTGATGCAGAGACCACCTATCGGATTGAGCGCGTGCTTAGGAAGAGAACAAGACAAGATGGAACGAAAGAACTTTTGGTCAAATTCATTGGATATCCCGATACCGAATGGATCCATGAGTCACAGCTTGTATAAAAGCGATCATTATTTTCATATTGTATTCATTTTCTTATTCATTTACTTATTGATAAATAATGTCCAATACATTCTTTGTCCATTTGCCCAGCAACAGCACCGATTACCCAGAAAATGCCCCCAATAAATTTCGTGTCCGTTTACCAAGGCCTTTGCAATTCAATGGATCATGGGTGGTAGGTAAGTTTTTTTCCAAAAAAGCTAACCTTGGATTACTTCATAATCCTAGGATTGCATAGCATCAACTTTGCCTATTCTTGGTAAGTTTTTTCTTCAAAAAAAAACTGACCTTGATTTACTTTATAAATCTAGGTATTTTTTCTTCGAGAAAAATAACCTTGAATTACTTTATAATTCTAGGTATTTTTTCTTCGAGAAAAATAACCTTAATTTACTGAAATAAATTTAGGCCTTCTACGATTGGAACTCTCGATGATCAGGCAATAAATATACACTTTTCGCTGAATGACAGTGACCGACCAAGGGTTCTTCGTATCCCTGTGCCAAAGGCATCCCATACCCATGTGGAGAATCTGCGGGATTTTCTGATGGGTACGCTCAAACACCAGAGAGAGACAATTGAATCAGTTGGAAATAGTGACTATCGATATGTTAGCCCGCCACGTGTATTAGGCTCATCTCCTCCTCGAAAAAAGCGGGCAGCAACTCTCAAATCTCCTCCTCGCATTGGTGTGGATCAGCCAAAATCTCCACCAAGAGTAGCACAATTGGTTGATGTTGCAAAGGACCCGCCACCTATCCCATCCCTACCATCTCCACCGCCTGTATCTTCACCAAAACCACCATCAAAGGACGATGTAAAGAAAAAGAAACGAGAGGAGCAAGCTAGGAAGAAGGAAGAGGAAGAGAAAAAGAAGCGAGCAGAGCAAGCTAGAAAAGAGGAAGAGAAGCGAAAGGAGCAAGCTAGGAAGCGCGAGGAAGAAGAGAAAAAGAAGCGTGAAGAAACAGAGAAAAAGAAACGAGAGAAAGAAGAGCAAGAGAAAAGACAGACAGAAGAACAGCATTCTTCCCGAACTCCTCGCAGTGACCTCCTTGAGTCAATCATTGGGCGAATTCCAAAGAAAAATGAAAAGAGCAGAGGCGAGCAATTAATCTCGCTTTTGTTGGGGGATGATGATGAAGTTGCAAAGCCTAATTTGGAACAGCTGAAACAGTTGATAAGCTCTGTTGAATTTCAATATCACAAGGACTTTGATCGGTTCAAGGCAGTATTCAGTGATTCGCGTATCCAGTTTATCTCATTATCTCCCCAACTTGGTTATTCAAATTTAGCATTTAGGGATTAATTGAACCCAGCATTATTGGAAACACACTTTCCTCTCTTCTTCGTGTGGTGTCCGTCACCGGTTCTACTCCAGGGTAGGTTTTTTTATTTTAATAAAAAAATCCAACCTTGGTTTACTCCAAAGGAATAAACTGAGGTAAGTTTTTATTTTTAATAAAAAGCTAACCTTGATTTACTACATAAATTAAGGGAATACGCTGAGAAAATTTATGATACACCCATCTATGCCCGGGTAATGCCAAAGGAAGTTGCCGAAATTGAGCTTGAGTTACGGACCATGGACAACGGTAAGTTTTTTATATTCTATAAAAAGCTAACCTTGATTTACTTCATAAATCTAGGGCGTCTCGTGCCCTTCTCCTATGGAACAGTGATGGCGGTATTGATATTTAAGAAGACGATAAACTTTTGAATCTTCACCTTGTATTTTTCCACATTCATTTCTCATTTCATTCGATAAAAATATGGTGCATGTCATTTTCGATCCAAGTTTGACCGGTTACGACGACGACCTATTCCTTACCCAAACTGGTGGATCAATTCCATTAGACGATCCAGATCAATTAACTTATACAATTTATCGAGGATCACCGCCATATCAGAGAGGATATGTAAGTTTTCATTTCTAATGAAAACTAACCTTGATTTACTGCATAAATTAAGGGCACACAAAAGGGATCAGGCATAGGCGACATTTTCCGAGGAATTTACCGGTTCTTCCTACCACTCCTCCGTCGTGTCGGTACAGCAGTCGGTAAGTTTTTCATTCGAGAAAACTAGCCTTGGATTACTTCATAATCCTAGGTATTTTTTCTTTCGAGAAAAATAACCTTAATTTACTGAAATAAATTTAGGCCAAGAAGCGCTCAACACAGGTAAGCTTTTTCTAAAGAAAAAAGCTAACCTATTTTAGGACAGCGCGTTTTCGATAAAGTTGTCGTTGAAGGAGCGCCACTAAAGCAGACAGTGGTTAGCGAAGGGAAGCGAGGCATAGACACTGTGCTAGATAAAGGGTATTTTTTCATTCGAGAAAAATAACATTGAATTACTTCATAATTCTAGGGGCTTCCCAAAACAATTTGGAACTGGCCGACGGAAGAAGGGTATAAAAAGGAAGCCATCATTCCTCTCCCATCAAACACTCATCGGAAAATCAATTTCAAAACCTAAACGAGTTCGTTCGGACACCTTCGGTAAGTTTAAAAAAATAGAATTTTCATTTGGATCTACTTAGGACTTTACTAATTCATTCTCCAAAAAACCATGGCTTTTCACAAAATTGACGGACAAAGTGTGGATTCGGTGACCAGCGCAGTTGACTTCTTTAGTATCCCGCCAACCAATGTGACTGTATCTTCCGTAAGTTTTCATATTCTATGAAAATCAACCCTGAATTACTTCATAATTTCAGGCAAAAGTTTTTGAGATCCTACCAAGCAACCCACTCACGGATACACCATACCACTTCAAAATTTTCTCCTCCCAAAACTACATTGACCTCTCCAAATGCTATTTGTTCACGGAAATGAGAATTCGGAAACAGGGACCGAATGGGCAACTCGTCAATTTGGATGAGATCGACTATGTCGCTCCAATCCAAATGATTGGTAAGTTTTTTTTTTATTAAAAACTAACCTTAGAATATTAATATTCTTAGGACAAACCTTTATCAACAATATGCGCATTGCCATCAACGGGTAGTTTTTTCAAAAAAGCCAACTTTAATACTCAAATAATTCAGGCGGGAAATCTTCAATTCAAATTCACTGATGGCATACAAGACCTATTTCTCGCATGAGTTGTCTTTCTCAACTGCTGCAAAGGATTCCCATTTGAATGCAGCAGGCTATTACCGTGATAATGGTATCATACTTGAACGAGGAGATGCGTATAATACAAGAAGGACCCTATTCAATGGGAGCAGAACGGTTCAGTTCATCAGTAAAATTGATGCCGATTTATTCAACCAGCCACATTACCTCATCAATCAGTAAGTTTTTTAAGCAATCATATTAATACACGTTTTTCTCTAGTTGTGAGCTTGACATTACAATCCAACCCAATGAATCAAATTTCAATCTGATTTCGGAATATGCACATCTACAAGCTCAGCAAGCAGGCGCAGTTGTTCCACACTATGTCTTAGAGATCACAGGTCTAAAACTCTATTGCAAGAAGCTTAATCTCATGGATGGATTGGCCCTTCAATTGGTAGGTTTTTATTAAAAAACCAACCTTAATTTACTGAAATAAATTTAGGCCAAGAAGCTAGAGCTCAGCCCCGCTTGCTATGCGGTGCGAAAAACGATGATGAAATCGGTGTACATTAGCCCCGGGTAAGTTTTCATTGTTCAATGAAAAGTTAACCTTAAATTACTTCATAATTTTAGGCGCTATGAATTCAATGCAAACTTATTCATGGACCAAGTTCCAAGACGTGTAAGTTTTTTGATCAAAAAAACCAATCTCAATTTATTGGAATAAATTTAGGTTACCCTTGGTCTCGTATCAAATGCTGATTATGTTGGCTACATTGGCACAAGCCCTTTCAACTTCAAACCCTACAATGTCCGAGACATTAGTATCATTGCCAATGGGTAAGTTTTTGTTTAAACAAAAAGCTAACCTTGGTTTATTCCAAAAGAATAAACTGAGGTAGTCTTGTTAATCAAAAAGCAACAATTTACTGAAATAAATTTAGGTATTTTTTCATTCGAGAAAAATAACCTTAAATTACTTCATAATTTTAGGCGTTCGTATCCGCAAGCGAGATACGATTTGGATTACCCCCGGGGGCTTGCAGTCCGACCATTCTTGGACATGAATGAAGCCATAGGCTTTGCAAACTCATCCGAATCAAATGGCATCTACCCTCAATTCCTCTCAACGCATTGTATCTACGTGTTCAACTTGACTAATAGTGGAGAGGACGAAGGAGGAATGTTCGATCTCATCAAAAAAGGGTAAATTTTATTATATAAAATAAACTTGATTTACTTTATAATTCAAGTTGCACCGCTGTTAACATTGTCTTTCGGGAAGCCGTCCCTGCTGGCGGTCTCATGCTCATTGTGATGGGCGAAGCGGTAAGTTTTTTTCTTTAGAAAAAAGCTCACCTTGATTTACTTTATAAATCTAGGACTCCGTATTTATGGTGGACAAGAACCGCGACGTAGCCTCAGACACGACTATTTAAGCGATCATTCATTTCTTTCTATTCCATTTGTTCGCATTTTGTTATTTTCAAATTTTTCTTGTAGATAAAATGTTCTTTACNGTGGTTGGCCTTAACAAAGAACCAAAAATTGATTACTCCGATGAATATAAACGCCTACAGGATCAAAAACTACGGGAAGCCGATGCGGAATTTCCCGAATATTTAGAGCGTCTGGGAGTGACAACGGATTTGCCGGAATATTCCGAATATTTACGTCGCCTTGGTTTAAAGGAACACAATCGTCAATTGCACGACAAAGATCGGCTTGGCCCTCAACAAAAGGATTCCCCTCTCCATGCCCTTCTTCCTTTTCCATCTATCCAACTTTGCAAGCAAAGACCAGCGGATGGAGATTATTACGGGCACATTGTCTGCTGGACAATGGTATTTTCAATAAAAAGTCAACATTGGTTTACTACATAAACCTAGGTTGCCTTGTTTGCAATGAGCATAGTGAGCCTAATCATTTACCAGCTGCGTTCGATTCTTTGGCTAAAATTTGCGTTTTCGCGGGATCGTCGACAGTGGAAGGAATTTGAATTGGTCTCCAATGGACGGCAATCGAATTACCAAAATTTTGAGGTTAAGTTTTTCCTTTCGAAAAAGCTAACCTTGAATTACTTTATAATTCCATTCGAGAAAAATAACCTTGAAATTACTTCATAATTTTAGGTCGAATCGAATGACAAACAAAGTGTTCCTCGGGTAAGTTTTTCTTCGAGAAAACTGACCTTGGTTTACTTCATAAACCTAGGTGCTTTCCCTGTGACCGACTCCCTTCAGCGGACTCGCTACAGTATCCTGCTGCCCTAATTGTCAATTTGGTAGGTTTTTATCAAAAATAAAAACCAACCTTAATTTACTGAAATAAATTTAGGATTCACATGAGAAAGAAGGGTAAGTTTTTGTTACAAACAAAAAGCTAACCTAGATTTACTCCAAAGGAATAAATTTAGCTCCCATTGGGTTGCAGTATATGCATGTGGAAGACATCGAAAAGTGATTTATTTTGATAGCTTGGCTTTACCCATTTCATCACACATTGGCAAATTTCTTGATTTCTTTCCCAGCCTAACCAAAAATACCATTGCCTATCAGGCACCATTCACTCATACTTGTGCTCATTTTGCCATATGTTTTATATATTATTTGTCACATAATAATTCTTTTGAACATTTTCTCCGTTTGTTGAATGTAACACAAAGCCCAGATTTTTTTGTAAAGTCTGTTGTAAATAAAATGGTTAGATGATTGCTCTCTCGAGTTGTCTCAAGAGGGAGAGGGGGAGGCGGGATGGATGAAAGGCTGGGAGGGTGCGAGTTGACTGGGCGACCGGCCACTTTGATGTCGGAATGGGAAAGGGGCGGGGCATAACACTGTAAGGAGGATGGAAGTTGCGCAGATGGGCGGAGTTTATGTAAGGAAAATGCTCCCGTCATACATTTTAGATTCCCGCTGTATATTTCATTTCATTTTAAATTTCGTAACGTCCTTCTCCTTAATTATCGCCTAATTTACGTTAATTCATAATTAAACTTCGCTCGAAATATTTTTAAAAGAGCAATTCAAATATTCATAAGAACATCCCTCGTAGATAAAATGGATAATCGTCCTCTAAAACGTCCTCATCCATTCTCGATCGCGAGCTTGCTCTCGATTATCGCTCCTCCACCGGTAAAACGCCCGCGATTTTTCATTGAAAATCTAATCGCTCCTGACCAGAGCGGTAGCGGTACATCAAAATTGCCATCGGACTACGTAATCAAACTCGATAGCATTGCGGAGCAAAACACCAAATTCAAAGTCGGCCATAACAAGTCGCGCTTCTCAATAATCGATCTTCCGGCCGATCCGGAAGCCCTGCTAACCGGCATTTTCCAGCATTGCATTGACGACGCCATCGAAAAAGGTCATGATAAGTTTGGATCGAAGCCTGACCACATGGGATGCACTATCAACAGCGAGCTACTCCACTCACCAGTGTATACACCAATTCGCCCCGTCAACGAAAATTCAATGGATTCGCTTCTCAACTTGTTTCTCAAAGTTGCGCAAAGCAAGAAACAGGATGGCATCAATCTCTGGGTAACTTTGCCTTAACTTATTACAATAGAATAATTATAAATAAAAATTTTTGTAGGGAGCGCCCTTCGAGGTTGCTGTGACTACTGTGAATAAATCCCAACTTCCTACCGAGCAACAAATTGTAGGTGGTGCTAAGCGAGAAAACGACACGGCCCATCACCGAATCAGCGAAAAATCTCTGATCAAGGTCCTTAGTTATTCTTTAAGGATCCTATCATCTTAATAATTCCAGATCAACAATCCTGATGGACGCTGCCTTTTCTATGCGCTCGTTGCAACCCTCATGCATTCTATTGCTGGAATGACACCCAAGATTTTCTTCAATTACATGCACAATCTTTTTGGTCAGAGAGGAAAATTGGAGCAAGATGTGAATCGCCTCATGAAAGCCGTGGGAGCTCCGATGAATTTGCTTGAATACAAAGCCAAGGATTATGTTCCCGGAATCGTGAATTATTGGTAGGTTTTTATTTTCAATAAAAAGCCAACCTTGGTTTACTTCAAAGAATAAACCGAGGTTAGTTTTTCTTCCGAAAAAGCTAACCTCGATTTACTAAAAATAGAATAACTTGAGATATTTTTTTATAAAAAAACCCTTATAATATTCATTTGAAAATTTTAGGAACAACATTGAATATGCAGGAAAGTTCAAGATTAGAGTATTCATCTTTGGAGAGATTGGCCAATTCAAACCGATTTACCAATGGGGAGCTCACGAATACGACACACCAATCATCCTCTACTTGGAAAATGGACATTTTAATGGAGTGCAGAAGGTGGGAAACTTGTTTGGCAAACCATTTTGTTTGAGCTGTATGAGCTGCTATAAGCATGCATATGAACACAATTCAAGCTGCAAGGCTCGTTGTATAAAATGGTATTAGAATAAGCATAAAATCTTAGGCAAAATAATTTTTAGTTCCCGAATTGGACCAAAGTTTCCTTGCAAGCCGTTTCAAGAATTTGAGAAGGAATGTCTCCCCTGTGGCAAGACATTCTTTTCGGAAGATTGCTATCAACATCATCTCAAATGCGGATTCTGTCGACAGAGCAAACAATGTGACAACTGTCATGTTGTATATTTGGTCAAGGATGTTCAGCGTAAAGGACGAGTAAGCACCTTTTATAAGCATAAGCAAAAGCATAGGCAAAATCTTAGGGACATGTCTGCTTCGAAAAATGGTGCAACGTCTGCCAGGATTATCACGACAGGAAAAGAGTATGTTATTTATTTACAATAAAAATCGAACCTTAATTTACTACACAATTTTAGGGTTGTTTCATCAAGCCTTTGGAGGTCAAACCATCCAACAAGCCTTACCGTTTCGTTGCCTTTGATATGGAAACAACACAGCATGAGCCAGCTGATGGGAGCCCTGCTGCCCAACAACAGAAGCGAAAGCACATGCCCAACTTTATCGCCGCCAAAGTGTGTTGCCCGGACTGCATCGCATCTGGAGAATGGAAGAAGAGTCTGAAAGGAAACTACAAGTGCAATGTATGCGGAGACAACAGGACCATCACCTTCAGCCAGGTGGAATTCAATGAAACGGAAGTTGACAAAGCCGTACCAACACCTCATCCGATTGTGGCCTTTGTCAAATGGATTCTCTACGAGCTTCCATGCAAATACGACACCTACGCTTACAGCCACTACGGTAAGATTTTTTAATTTATTGAAAATCCAACTTGGGTTTAGGAGGCAAATTTGATAACGTCCTGGTAATCCGCGAAATTTTCATGGAAAATTTGATCCCGGAGATCATCCGCCGAGGCAATAAACTCTTTGAGCTAAAGGTCAATGCAAGGAAGGGAAAGAATCCCAACGTCGTCTTTCGCGACTCTTACAACTTGATGCCCACATCCCTGGCATCACTTGTACCGACCTTCGGCTTGGATGTGGTGGATAAGCCATTCTTTCCACACATGGCGAATCGACCGGAAAACTACGGGTAAGTTTTTTCTTTAGAAAAAAGCTAACCTTGATTTACTTCATAAATCTAGGTAGGTTTTTAATTTATTAAAAATTCCAACCTTAATTTACTGAAATAAATTTAGGCGACCGATTCTACTGAAAGAAGACGACTACTTGGCCTCAGGGATGATGCCGGCAGCAAGAGCCAAATTTGATGAATGGTTCGCTCAACATCGCCATGAACCATTCCTCCTGGACGAGGCATTGGCTAGCTACTGCATGAACGACGTCGACATCTTGATGGTGATTCTTTTATTTTTAAAAAAATCAACATTATATTGCTTTTTGATTTCTTAGGCGGCAATGGTCGCGTTCAGAGAAGAATTTTTGGAGGTGTCAAAGCGTCCCGCTGTGACAACGGACGGCAAAGCCAACAGACCTTTCTTCTAAGCTCCTCACAAAGGCATTGACGTCCTCAAAGAATGCATGACCATCGCATCTGCCTGCATGCGCCACTTCCGGGCCAACCACCTGGAAGCAGCTAAACTTGCCATTGTGAGCGACCGGGGTTATGATCACAGGTAAGTTTTTCTTTCGAGAAAACTAACCTTGGATTACTTCATAATCCTAGGTATTTTTTCGTTCGAGAAAAATAACCTTAATTTACTGAAATAAATTTAGCGACAACCAAAGCTTGCTTGCACTTCGCTTCCTGCATTGGTACGCCTTTGAAAAGAAACGAAAGATCCAGCATGCCTATTCGCCGCAAGGCGAAAAGAAGGTCGGAAACTACAAATTGGATGGATGGGTCGAAAATGGCGACAATTCCTACGGAATTGAAGTGCATGGATGTGTGTGGCACTCGTGTCCTGTTTGTTATCCAAGTGACACAGAGATTATGAACAACGGCAAAATGGCTGGAATCAACAGGGAATTGGATGCAAAGAGGCTCAAGTTTCTTCGTGAGCAAGTCGGTCGTGTAGATTTGTTTTGGTAATTTTTTTTTCAAAAAAGCTAACCTTAGCATATTCCTTTGAATATTTTTAGGGAGTGTGAAATCAACAAGATGCTGGCAGCTGAGCCCTCCGACAAAAAATTCATTCAAGCATGCAGCAAAAAACTTGGATTCCCTTTCAACCCTAACAACATGAAGAAATTATTCGCCGAGATCCCCAACGACTATGGACCGCTGGATATTCGTTCAGCTTTCATGGGAGGTAGGTTTTTTATTTCCGATAAAAAATCCAACCTTGGTTTACTCTGAAGGAATAAACTGAGGTAAGTTTTTATTTGTGATAAAAAGCTAACCTTGAATATTCTTTTGAATATTCTTAGGTCGCACAGGCCCCCTCAAACTCTTCCACACGGCAAAACCGGGAGAGAAAATCTCATACTACGACGTCACCTCGCTCTACCCATACATCAATTTTATCACGGACTACCCCATCGGCCACCCCGAACTGCATATAATTTACAAGCGCCTCAAAGAACAATGGACTTCTCCCAAAGACAACCCCTACCGACTGGCACTCATCAAAGCCTTTGTGGTACCACCAAGGAAGATCGACATCCCTGTGTTGCCTGTCCGAGTCGACGACCGCCTCCTCTTTCCACTATGCATGACCTGTGCCCGAAAATTCCCCGAGGGAACGGTGCAAAAGAACTACACCTGCACACACAACGACAGGCAGCGGGGCTGGGTAAGATTAAAACTAACCTTGCTTTACACCAGCAGAATAAACTTAGGTATTTTTCTTTCGAGAAAAATAACCTTGAATTACTTCATAATTCTAGGTCACCACTTGCACGTCTATGGAATTGGATGCCGCGTTAGCCGCAGGCTATCGCGTCACAGAACTCTACCGCGTTCTAAACTACAAACGATCGGACAACAACCTATTCAAGCCATACATGAGGGAGTTCATCAAACAAAAGATTGAGGTAAGTTTTCATTTTTCAGTGAAAACCAACCTTGATTTACTGTATAAATCTGGGTATTTTTTCATTCGAGAAAAATAACCTTGAATTACTGCATAATTCTAGGCTTCCGGATTTGAGAAGGGAATTGCGGGAAATGCGGCGATGGAAGCGCAATTCATCAAGGAGTGAGTTTTTTTCTTACGAGAAATCCTAACCTTGGATTACTTTATAATCCTAGGTATTTTTTCATTCGAGAAAAATAACCTTGATTTACTTCATAAATCTAGGTGTATGGACAAGTTCGGCTTTGAGATCGATCCGACAAAAATGGCGCGAAATCCTGGTAAACGCGCTTTGGCGAAATTGGCGGTGAACAACCTTTGTGAGTTTTTCCTTATTGAATTTGGTGGACTATTATTTTTTAGGGGGAAGGTTTTCATTACGTAATGAACTGTCCAAAAGCCAAATCACAAACGACCCTTACACCTTAACCAAGTACCTCAACGACAAATCCATCATAATCTCTTCCCTTGATGAGCTCACCCCTGAGAACTACCTCATCACTTACCAAAAGAAGAAAGAATGGGTACTTTGTTTTCAATAAAAAATCAGCCTTGATTTACTTTATAAATCTAGGTCGAGGAACACGCGTGCTCCAACATCATCATCTCATTGTTCACGACCTCTGCTGTAAGTTTTTTAGAATAAAAAACTAATAAAACAAGATTGTAATTTTAGGCGAGAATTTTACTCCTTAAAGCCATGCAAAAAGTCGCTCGCACAGCCGGCTGCACTCTTCTCTACACCGACACTGACAGTTTGATCTACGTTCATCCGGAAGACATCAACCCCTTGGAGCTGGGGTATGTTTTTCTTTCGAGAAAACTAACTTAATTTACTTTATAAATTTAGCCCCCATCTGGGGCAATTCACGGATGAATTCCCCGAAGTAATTTTTGATTTAAATAACATTTTAAATGAATTCATTTAAGCATCATATTGTGGAGTATGTTTCGGGCGGGTGTAAGCAGTACGGATTGAAGCTGAAGAGGAAGGATGCCCCGGAGGATGCGGAATGTGAACACGTGTTGAAAATAAGAGGGTAAGTTTTTTCGTAAAAACTGACCTTAATTTACTGAAATGAATTTAGTATGACCTTGTCATACGACGTGGTCAACAGCCAGGGACTTCAGTATGAAAATTTCAAGGATCGTGTAGTTAAGTAAGCAACCACAGGAGAGATTAATCCCATAAATATTGAGTACCCCAATTTTTTGCGCCCGTCTATTAAACAGGGAACTGTCCATTCTACATCTCTCAAAAAGATGTACAGGCCCGTCGTTTGTAAAGGAATTGTTGACCCATCCACATTTCATGTGTTAGATTTTGGTCATATTGCAATTAAATCCGAGTCTTCTGATTGATGTACTTCACTTTGCATCCTCATTTCTCATCTCTTTTTTCTGTCTCTTCTCGCCTTCCAAATCCTTGTGTCATCTGCTCCTTCTACTCTCACCCATACAAACATACATCAACCCATCAAACACACATGTGTCATTTTTTGTTAATTTGATTAAATAAAGCAAAATTTCATTTTGAAAATTAAGGAATAGAAGATAACCTTGGTGTTCAAATTAAGGTTTAGAAGATGTCAGTTTTAGGTAGAAAAAGTGCATAATTAAGGATTGGAAGATACACCTAGGTGTCAAATTAAGAAATGGAAGATGTACATTGAACAAATTAAGGAATAGAAGATAACCTTGGTGTTCAAATTAAGGTTTAGAAGATGTCAGTTTTAGGTAGAAAAGGTGCATAATTAAGGATTGGAAGATACACCTAGGTGTCAAATTAAGAAATGGAAGATGTACATTGAACAAATTAAGGAATAGAAGATACACATAGGTGTCAAATTAAGGTTTAGAAGATGTCAGTTTTAGGTAGAAAAAGTGCATAATTAAGAGATGGAAGATACACCTAGGTGTCAAATTAAGTAATGGAAGATTACATAAAACAAATTAAGGAATAGAAGATAACCTTCGTGTTCAAATTAAGCTTTGGAAGATGTCACTTTTAGGTAGAAAAAGTGCATAATTAAGGATTGGAAGATACACCTAGGTGTCAAATTAAGAAATGGAAGATGTACATTGAACAAATTAAGGAATAGAAGATAACCTTGGTGTTCAAATTAAGGTTTAGAAGATGTCAGTTTTAGGTAGAAAAGGTGCATAATTAAGGATTGGAAGATACACCTAGGTGTCAAATTAAGAAATGGAAGATGTACATTGAACAAATTAAGGAATAGAAGATAACCTTGGTGTTCAAATTAAGGTTTAGAAGATGTCAGTTTTAGGTAGAAAAGGTGCATAATTAAGAGATGGAAGATACACCTAGGTGTCAAATTAAGAAATGGAAGATGTACATTGATCAAATTAAGGAATAGAAGATACACATAGGTGTCAAATTAAGGTTTAGAAGATGTCAGTTTTAGGTAGAAAAGGTGCATAATTAAGAGATGGAAGATACACCTAGGTGTCAAATTAAGGAATGGAAGATTACATAAAACAAATTAAGGAATAGAAGATAACCTTCGTGTTCAAATTAAGCTTTGGAAGATGTCACTTTTAGGTAGTAAAAGTGCATAATTAAGGATTGGAAGATATACCTAGGTGTCAAATTAAGGAAAAGAAGATGCATTTTGTGCTAAAATGGCAAGTTGTACCGTTTTTGCTCAGGTAAGGGTGTGCGTGAGGAGGATACGCATACGCCAAGGGCATGCGCGTGTGTCAAATGTACGTGCGTGACGAAACAACTTTCCCGTTTCAGATTACTAGTGTAATTCGTTTATTACATTTATTCATTAGGAATACGAATTTAAAATGGAAATTTACATGGTTAAGCACTAAAAAGCGAGTGAAATTTTACATTCAAGTGAGGAAAAATTCACCATGTAAGATCTTGGCTTAATTCTTCTCGTCCTTGGTTAAAGTCATCACCAACATCATCATCCGAATTCTCAGTGCGATGCTCCGAAATCTCTCGGAAGAGTGAGCCGCCAAGCCAGGTGGTGAGAGAGGGTGATGTGGTTTCCTCCACGAGTTCTAGCAGTTCCATTGGAAAGTATCGGTCTTCAGCTCCGACAGGGAACCGCTCGATGACGCAAACATGATATGGGTGATGAAGCTTAAAATCCATTGAATTCATTGAATATAAAGTTTCTTTTACCTTGATCCTGTGTCGCGTGTAAAAGTATGCCGCTACACAAACGGCAAAGGGACGCGGCAAACGTCCATAGGCCATTAGGGCGTCCGCACCTTGTTGAGTCAATCCTCCGATGGTAAATGTCTTTTTGAAACCGTTCCGATCCTCATAGGTGGTACGGACCATGCGTCCGTCCAGCTCGGCCAGCACGCGTGCCCGATCAACAGGATGGTTGAGGCGATCTCGGAGCGCAGAAACTTTGCATTTGAGGATTTGGGCGCATTTTTCGCTAACCAAGACCATTATTATTTATTCGGATAGAGCTAAAAATGTGAGAAGGAAAAATGAAAAAATGAAAATGATTGAAAAATGAAAATGATTAGAATGATTTGATGGGAAGATGATTGAACTGCGGGTGATCAAATTAGGCCACACCCACTTTTTCAGATCAGCTTTTTCTCGATTCATTCGCTCATTCTTCACTCATTCAATTTTTCAATTCATAGCTTTCTATTCTTCCGCTAAATATTCGTCTAAATGGATTCCTCTCAAGAAATGATTGCCACACAAGAAATGAAGACCGATGCTCAGGTTGCGGAGGAATTGATGAAAATATCTACAAAGAAGCCCAAGTCTGAATGCCTCTGGAAACTTGTTAAGCACAAGTTTATTTTGACCTTCCGCCTTTGCGACGGTAAATACCCACTTTTCGCACAAATGTAATCCTAAATTTAAGATTGTGGTGATGCTCTCTACAAAAATCCCGAGGCAACTCAACGTCGTGGTGAAAAGGTGCAAGTGAAGTTTGATCTCTGCGACAAGTGTGTGAATGTAAATATTCGAGCAACCGATGTCTTGGCACCGCCAAAGAAGATGAAAATTTGATCCTGGAAAATTAACCATTCTTGCAATTTGATGTGTTTTTGGCATTTTTGGAGATAAAAGGATCTGCTTTTGCCATTGATTAATCCTTTTGGGAAGGGGATTGTGTTTATCCTTCGAGAATTTTCCCTTTTTGCTCTCGCCGAAAGGTCAAGACCTTTCACATGCGAGATAATCTTCGGCATTCCCTTTACCGTAATTACCGATGGGATGGGGGATTAGGCAATTCACTCCGATATTTTTCCCTCTTTACTCTCGCCGAAAGGTCACAATCCTCCACTTGGGAAACAGTTCGGCATTTACCATAATTAACAATGGGAAAGAGGATTACGCAATAGTCTCCGAGAATTCCCTCTGTACTCTTACCGAAAGGTCAGACCCTTCCTAATTGCGAGGCAGTTTTCGGCATTTCCTTTTGTAATCAAGAATTAAAGGTCA
>LDKF01001863.1:4771-16417 GCA_001026735.1 Rotylenchulus reniformis
TTCCCTCCTCTTTTTAGCTGATTTACCGTGTAAGGGCACCGCGTTGAAGGACCAGCGGATCAGCGGCGGGGGACTGCCCTTGGCCGGACAGTGGATCTCCACGGTGTCATCCTCGGCACGGTCCAAAGAATCGGGCGGATCCCATTCCCAGCGGAGAGAAACTGAGACGAAATTGAGGAAATTGGAGGGGGGAAGAGGGGGGAGGAATTACCGGGGAGGACACTGATTGGGAATGAACTGATGAGCAAAAAGATGATCAGAAGAGGGGAAGAAGAGGACATTCCGGAGGAGAGGAGAAGAAACTAGTAGGGATGAAATGAATCGGGGCAATTTGGCAAAAGGACGGAGAAGGCAAGAGGCCATGGCCACACACTTCCGGGACCCGGAGGAGAGAGAATGAAAGGCGAAGGGGACAAATGGACGAGCCGAAACACGCCAACCGGGGGAGAGGCCAAACCAGGCAAAAGTCGGCAATGAACGACCAGCAAACTCTTGGGCTGTTGGGTTTGCGATTTCCCCAACAGTAGTCCCGAAATGACCCTCTTAGAAGAACCAAAAACCCACTGGTTCTACGAGTAGAGGGGGCGGAAGAATTGGAAGGAATAGGCGAAGGTCCCGGAAAGTTTGGGCGGCGAGTTCGAGTGCGCCGGCGGCGATTTATGGCGATTTGGAGCCGATATTTGGTGGGAAAATGGAGGGTGCGAGTAAGGAAGCGAGGAGGATTAAAGTGGGAAATAGTTGTCCCGAAAATAAGAAATAAATATTTATTCCAAAANCAGAAAATAAATGAACTGTGAATGGGCTTAGGGAAGGATGATCAGAGGGATGGCCGGAGGGCTTAAATAGCCCCCTGGCCGGATGATCAGAGTACAGAGTTAATGGATTTTGGGAGAGAGAGTAGGAGAAAATGAGAGAAAAGGGAAGAGAGAGAAAGGAATTTCCGGGACAAGGGTCGCCCCGATGGGAAACATGGAAAAGCGGCCGGAAGCCGCGGATGTTGCAAAATCGGAGTGATTTTGCAGAGAAATACAATAATGTATGAATCATAAGGAAATTTGGAACAAATTAGGGAAAGGGGTCCAAGTTTAAAAGGGAAATTTTAGGGGAAATTTGGGGAATTATCACGGGGTCAAATATTCGCAATTTTGCGACACTCGCCCCGGCACTCGATGAACTCGCTCGGGCCATCAGCGGGATCTCCGACCGCGGCGGCCTCTGCGACCTCTTCCGGGTGGAGATGGCGGTGGCGGCGGCGGCTGTTCAGGCATCCCTTGGATACGTGGAGGCATCATTGGCAATGGGATCGCATTTTCATTTATTTGATTCATAGCTTGCATGGGGAACATCATGCGAAGCTGATCGGAGAAGGGCAAATTCTTCAATGCATATTTGATCAAGAATGGAAGAACCCATTCTGTCAGTATTTTAAAGGTGACATAACACCAGCAGATATAATTCATTAGATCTGCAAAGGTGACTGATAAAAGGGCCTGGACCCATTCGGGTGGTTTCGGCAGGAACTTTTTGAATTCTGTATTCGAAGTATGTCGGAGTTCTTCTCGAGCTCCGAGCTTTCTGGCTAGCTTTTCTTCTTCAAAGCGCTTATCCAATCTGTAAGATTGAAACATTTGCAATACCTCGATCCTTGGATCGGTATAGTTGGTTATCACGAAATTTTCAAAGGCATGGGGTCTTAGTTCAACAGGTTTTATATGAGCAATAGCTCCAAGTTGCAAATCATGGACTTCGTCCGGACTTAGGATACTATACGAGCCTTTCAACTGATCAACTCTGATCAATTGTCCATCGATCTTCATCAATGTATGTCGGTGGTATTCACATGAACTTTTGGCTGCTATTTCCGTGATGATAAGAGACTGAGGGTCTAAAAACGCGGATATTCTTCGATCAAGCAATGTGGCATTTATTGGAACGCGATGGTAGCAGGCATTGCCTTCTCTGAAAGTGATGTTGGCGAACGGAATTGGGAAACAGTCCGTTATCTCTAACAAATCTCTCGAAATCCATTTTGCCTGTAAGTAGGATGTATTCATTGCAGTTCGCGCAAAGAAAGTCGCGTCAATTCCTACAAGAACTCCTAGGTGTGCTATATTGGTTTTCTTAGAACAGATGAGAGAGGTGAGATGTTGAAATACTTTTCGCATCGCTTCTGTTGATAGGACTTGAGTAGCTGTCAGTTGCGCACTGAGCTGTGGAGTTAAAACTTGCCCGACATTATCCGATCTTTTTGTTCGTCTTCTTTTTTTCGCATTCAGAAGTTCATATTGATTTCGAGGAACAGCAAATCCTTGCGAACTGATGGTCAATCGCTTTTGACAATCTTCAATTGTTTCAGAGTTCTCGCTGAATGACAGACCGAATTCTTTATTGTCTGCTATCCAGACATCCCCCATAAATGTGCCAGTCCAATCGGCAAATTGAACGAATTTGCACAGATTCTTTTTATCCTGACTCTCTACTCTCCAAACGACTATTGATCCGTCAGCTAGTAAACAAGCTTCGTCCATGTATCGACAGTGAGAAAGGTCACCTAGAGGTGACGAAAGTGTCATTGATCCTGGTTTGGCGTATATGTTCGCTTCTGTTAAGAAGCAATTTGTCTCAGTTATGTTTTTGTATCCAAGTTGCCAGTAAGTGAATTCAAAGTTTAGCTCATTTTTTGTCCTTTTCGAGCCTGATTCCCCCGTTAAAATCCCAAACTGACACATGTCTTTTTTCCACATCCGAAGACACTCTTCTTTAGTCAAAGTTACATTCTCAATGACAGGAAATGAGTGAGGATTATTGAGGAGATCCGTCTTGTATTGCAAAGTTTCTTTGATTATTGAACAGTGTGCGGAGTAAACTGGCAATAAATCGATGTTTGGCCTATATAAGTTGAACCGATGTGCTGTAGGAAATGGTGGATCAGTGGTGAAATTGGCACATGGTAGCAATCGTTCTCCCACTCTCCAAATACTTCCCTTTGATGAAGAGGGGCAAATCATTGGTGATGATCCATCAACTCCGAAGAAATTTAACAAAACGAGGAGCGTGAAAAATAGTGAGTAGTATCCTCTCTTCACTCGCGTAGCTGAGTAGTATTCTCTCTTAACTCGCGTAGCGATTCTGCGCCCCTGTTTTTTGATCGCTTCGATGTATCCACAGGCTTCTGTCTGGTCGCTCTCGATAATCGGGATTTCCAAGCTGTAAAGATGTGAAACTGGTCTGATAAGAGTGGATCCATCGCCCATTTTTAATTTGACTGCTCTTGGACTACAAATTTCCACCACCTTTCCGAGTCGCCAATTGCCCTTCAAGAGGGTTCCATCGTCAATCTGCACTACTTCTCCTAGCTTCGGTGCCCCTTTAAGTTTGTTTTTTGGATCCTTATGCTGGCTTGATCGTTCTCTGAGTAGCGCCAGATAGTCAAGATGCCAAAATTGCCAAAACTTATTGATCAATTTGTTTTTTTCTTCCCAGAATCTACCTAGTTTTTCTATTTCGCTCGCATTTTTTGGTATCCAATTTTCATCTTCATCGGGATCGACAGGTGGAAAACCTGGTTTTGCAAAAGGATGGACGAAATCGATAGGTCGTAAGATGATGGTATCTATTTCATCCTGGACTGGCAACAACGGACGGCTGTTTATCAATGCTTCAGCTTCATAAGCGAAGGTCAAAAAGTCATCTTCTTGTAAGATCTTTTTGCCTATGGTTCGCCTATAGCAATTTTTAAACAATCCATTGAGTCTTTCCACAATGCCATTTTCCCATGGAGCATTTGGCGTGGAAAAGTGCCAGTTGATACCTTCACTGGAGAAATAGGACAAGACCTCTTCGTCGGTGATGACATTGTTGAATAGTTGATTGAAATGCTTGGCGGATTGCACAAATTGAGGACCGTTGTCCGAAGTGATGGTTAAAGGTCTGGATCGGCGTGCCACAAATTTCCGGAATGCATTAAGGAAGGCATGTGTTGTCATATCTGACACGACTTCAATATGTACACCCCTTGTGCTAAGGCAGGTTAACAATAAAATCCATCTTTTGACCTTTTCCCCTTGGCTTTTGACATAAAATGGTCCCATGTAGTCTAAGCTTATATTTGTAAATACTATTGAACGCTTTATTCGAGCTTCAGGTAAGGGTGGCATGATTGGTCTACCATAGGGTTTACGCTGCTGGCAATTTCCAAGGCATTTCCGAAGAATTGATTTGATAGTTTGTTTGATCTTTGGGATGAAAAATTGCTGTCTCAATTCCGAAAGAACAGCCGAGACCCCTGAATGCATCCCAATCAAATGTGACCTTTTGATGATCAAATGAGTCAGTGGGTCTTTATTTGGCAGGAAGATGGGATTTGCAAACTCGTAATTACCCAAATTCTGGAGTCTGCTTTGACATCGAAGGAGTCCATTCTCATCACAAAAAATTCCCCAATCGTTTTTATTTGCCTCAGTCAGAGGATTTCTTTCTTGCGCTTGTTTGATTAAATACATAGTGACAATTTTATGGTCGTTAGCTGTGAATGCTCCCGTGGTTGTAACTTTATGTTCTTTTGTGTTTTTTCCTATTAACCCCTTAAACAGTTCAATAGCCCGCATAAAAAACAGGGTGGTTCGAGCCAATCGACCCCATTGGCTCATTCTGGACGGATCTACGTGGTGTGCTGGCCATAAACTTGCTTCTTGAATCACATTGTTACATATTTCATCGGGATTCTCAGTGGTTGTTGGAGGGGTGAACACCATCTCGCTTGGCCATTGTTCTTTGTCCTGCTTTAACCATGGTGGTCCATTCCACCATGTCGTTGAATTCGCCAATTCAGGTCCATTCGTTCCCCTTGTTGCGATATCAGCTGGATTCATATGCGTTGGGACATAATGAAAATGGAGATTTTTATGTTGCTGGATTTCGCGCAGGCGATTCATGATGAATGTCTCGCGTTCTTTATACCTTTTAACCCAACTTAATGCGATTTGTGAGTCGCTCCATAGATGAGTGCTCTCAAATTCGAGATGGAGTTCATTTTTTGCAAAATCGATTGCTCTAGTCCCTATAAGAATTGCCAGTAATTCCAATCTTGGCATGGTGAGTGTTTTCTTTTTTGTTCCATTCAAGGGAACAATACGGTTTTTGGTGAAAATGAGATTGGCCGTGACTGTTTGACCTTGTTGTGCCCTCAAGTATACTGCTGCTGCATAAGCTTTACTTGACGAATCAACGAAAACATGCAGCTGGAGATCAGCAGATTGAATTGCCCCCTCGAATACCCTTCTTTGAATTTTAAAGGTTTGATTCTCCCATCCCATGACTATGGCTTTCAGAGTCTCATACTCTTGCTCTCCAATGGGAGCCTTCCAGTCCGTTTTCTGCTCACAAATTTTTTGAAAAAGTAATTTTACTGGTAGAAGAGATGGTCCAATGACTCCAAGTGGATCAAAAATTGAGTGTAACAGCGAGAGGACAGCTCGTTTAGTGATTATACCAGTGTTTGAAATTTGTGGAAGAGTAATTTCAAAGTTATCGTCTTTCATTTGCCATTGTATCCCTAAAAGTTTAATGTGGCCCTTCTCGATGCCTGGGTGCCGATCTGCTATAGGGAATTGGGAGTTAGCCGTCTCTGAATTGGAACCAAATTCACGGACATTCATTTGCGCTGATCCAAAAATTTCCTTCATCGCTACATACTTTTCCATTATTTCTACATCACTATTCGCTCCGAAAAAGATATTATCCATGTAATATGATCCAGTGATCTCCTTACAAAGATCGCGGTGTGTTGCAAAATTATCCAAGTGATGTTGGATAGTTGCTGTTAGAAGGAAAGGGGACGATATGACACCAAAGGGCACTCGGGCGAATCGATAAACAGCCAAGTTCCTTCCCTCCGGAAGTTTGTTTATGTCGTGTACCCAAAGAAACCTGGTGACATCCCTATCAGATACCCTCAAGGATATCTGTAAAAAGGCTTTGGCGATATCGCTAACGCAAATGTATTTTGGAAGTCGCAATCGTAAGAGTATGCCTGGTACTGTCGGAAGGAGAACGGACCACGGAGAAGTTCGCGATTCAAAGGCATTTTGCCCGCGGATGCATCGAAAACCATTCTAATTTTGGTGAACGAAGATGAATCCTTCAAGATCGCTTGGTGCGGAAGATAACTTATCAAGAATGGCGTCTTTGATGGAGCTACCTCAATGATCCCTGCTGATAATTGTTCGTCTATTATCTTATTACATTCTTCCAAAACTTTCGCGTTCTCCCTATTCCACCTATTGATCATTGATCTGAGCCTTCCAATTGCGATGCCAAAATTATCCGAGATCGCATTTGATGAAGTCCGCCATGGCCAACCCACCTCATATCTGCCATCAGGAAGCCTGGTGATGCTTTCGTTGAACTGACTCCATGCATTTTCGTCATCTGAAAGTTCCATTTCCTCGGCCCGTATGCCAATTACTTCAAGAGACCAAAAGTCTCTATCAATTTGCTCTTGTTTCTGGCCATCGCACATAATGGAATATTGGAAATGTTTTGGTGAGGATTCCCCTGACATGTCGGCCCTTTTAGGTTTACCACAAATGATCGGCCCAAAATTAGTCCATAGGACGAACCGATGTTCTGTAATTTGCTCGATTTTTTCCACAATTGTCATCATGTCCATTAAACCCAACAATATATCGGGATTTCTTCGCTGTACTTTGATAACTTTATCATGATCGAATCGAAAATCCCACTGATTTATCGCCACATTTACTTGCATTTTGTCCAAATTAGGTGAAGTATTTAGGCGGACAGCCGCGAATTTTCCAGTTTTCGTTTTAAGCCCAATTTGGATTAGAGAAGATTCAAAGCTGGTTTTTTGTCCTCCGTAACCCCCGACATCCATTGTCCTTTGGTGAGTTTTCGCCCGATCCCAGAAGCCAAGTTTGATAGCGAATTTTTCGCTAATGAAGGAACAAGTTGCCCCGCAATCAAAAAACACTAAAGCTTTGACAGTTTCTCGGTCTTTGTTCTGGACTTCGATATATTTGGTTGCTAAAACTATTTTTGTTGTCTCGCCTAGTGGCTCAAGAGCCCCCACTAATTCCATAGTTTGCTGATCCTCTCGTGTTTTTGGCGGAACTATCCCAAAATAATCCTCTGGCATATCGGCGTATTCGAATTCGGTGCAGGTTGTGACTCCATAGGCTTGTTCTTCATTTGTGAAATCAGCATAATCAGCATAATCATAATCACAATAATCAGCATTGTTTTTTATTTGATCATCTTGCACTGAATCATTTTGGGTTATTTGATCGCTGTGTGCTGTATGTGCTTCTTCCCGTTTGTCTCTAGCCGAGGACTGTCGATTATTCGGCGAAAATCGCTGGTAATTCTTTTCTCTCTGAGAACAAACTGCGAAATAATGACCTTTTCCGCACTTTTTGCATCGAATTGTGGCTGTACATTCTTTAGCGTAATGACCTTCGCCAAAACATTTAAGACATTTTTTGAGCTGTGTCAAACGCTGTATGCGCGAGTCCTTTGTTGTGAATTTTGGGCATTGTGCCGAGCCATGATTATCCATGTCACAAAAANAAATGCAGTCTGTGTTGACATTCTTTTTGATGGACCACTAATATCGAAAGTGATCTCTCTGACTTTTGTAATCCTATCAACCACTTCGAGGAAATTTTTCGGAGTCCAATGACCTGGCGAATTTGTTCTGCTGAATTGAATTTGTTCTGCTATTACTTCTCGCAATACCCACTCATGAAATTTCTGCTCAATTTCTTGAAGAAGTGATTGTGAATTTATATCTTCTTTCAAATTTTCAAGTTGTAAGAGTGAACGATTTAATGTAACCCAGTTTGATCTGACTTCGGTAATTCGTTTGGCTGTTGGGAGATCCTTAATTTCTTTATACAAGGCTCGTCGAACTACATCCTCATTACCATATCTCGCCTTTAAATAGGTAATGGCTAAAGCGTATCCCCCGGTAGTCAATTGATAGCCTTTAACTTCCTCTTGTTGGTTCCCTTTTAGGGTCATAATTAGATAGCCAAATTTCTCTGCATCACTGTAGGTGCTATTCTTATCCACCGTAGCTTCAAAAACAGACCAATAATAAGGCCAATCAAGACAAGCACCAGAAAACAAAGGCAATTGATTAGGGGGGAGGCGAACCGATGACTGATGTTGCTGGGAGGAAGGCTGGGGGAAAGTATGTTGGGAAGCGACTTGGGTATTTTGTCGGGTTTGACTCGCTCTGACTAATGTGTCCAAGGTGCCCGAAAGTTCTCCTTCAATGTCTCTGGCTCCATCCAAAAGTTTTAAGAACCCGCCATCCCCATCCGCCAAACTCTTATAATCCCTTTCCCATTTTTCTTGTTCATCATCAGTTTCCCTTTCGTCAATTTTTGTTATCCATTCATAATTCAATTTCTCTAAAGAATCACATGCCCTGCTTAATTTCCCCAAAATAACTCTGAGTTCCCTTTCGTTCGGATTGGCTTGTGCCAAAATGGCACGTGCTGTGCCAAGATGTGTCACCAATAAAGCTTTCAATGGTCCCAAACGCATCTTAAGTGGACCAGCAATCCCTGGAGCCATTGAATAAAATTTATTTATTTGTCCGAAAAATAAATCCAATTTGCCGATTAATCAGAATTCGATCCGGGAAAAATGGCACAGTTTTGTGAAGAAAAGGATGACGATCCGATCAAAAATTACAAGAAGTGAAAAAGTCCTAATAACGGATGGCACAATGAATTTAATTCGTTTTACTCGCAGTAGTCCAAGTAGCGACAGAATGCCGCAAGTGCCAGCTCACCCGCCTTCTTCAGATCGGACTTCTTCACGTAATTGCGCTCGACTTCGGATTTGCGTAGATACTTCTGCAATACCTCCTCTCTGCGGATGTACTGACGGGGATCCTCTGCAGTCGAAGAACCCTCCGGAAGATCAAGCGGAATGGTACGGAACTGCTCTACACGCTCAACAGATGTGCGATCCGGCTGAACAAGTTTCGGTAAGTTCAAAAGATTTCGAATAATGCGATGTGCAACCTCCGAACGACGCTGTGATGGACGAGGCGCAGAAATGGGAGTCCGATTATGTGTACGGATGCACGGTCCGAGTCGTTCCGCCGAGTCGCGCACTTTGGTGTGGTCCGCCTTGCGCTTTCGATTGTCCGGAAGTCCCAAAAGTTCGTTATGGACGGTGCGCTTAAGAACTTCGGCACGTCTTCTTCGATTCCCAATCAACAAGATGCTGCTGACCTTCTTGCGCACGATGTGCCGATCCTCCGGGCCCTGGTCCGAGTCGGATGAGAGCACTGGCAAGACAGCGGGATGCGGAGGTTCCTTCGGACCGAACACAGCACTAGTCACTGGCAGAACTTCCGCAGTGAGCTTTTTCGGTGTACTGGAATACGGGGCAACACCAATTTCTAACCAGAAGCAGCGATCACACAAAAAGGTGGGAGCGCACCTTTCGTCGCCCACGCAATCGGCGGGAAGAGTTGCTTTGCTCGAACTTGAAGCGCGAGAAGTGCCAGCAGCGGAAGAGCTACTAGCCCCGTTTGAGGAGTCGGCAACGGCACTCGGAGAGGAAGGCACAGAGCACAATGCGCACTTGCAGTTGCCGCCGGTTTTGTGGCCCACAGTACGGAGGAGTTTATCCAAAACAGCAGGATCGATGTTCACTGAAGCGAAGAGTGGCCCAAGTAAGATCCCGTTGCACCAATTCCCGGCCGTTGCACCAATTTGTTGGGTTTGCGATTTCCCCAACAGTAGTCCCGAAATGACCCTCTTAGAAGAACCAAAAACCCACTGGTTCTACGAGTAGAGGGGGCGGAAGAATTGGAAGGAATAGGCGAAGGTCCCGGAAAGTTTGGGCGGCGAGTTCGAGTGCGCCGGCGGCGATTTATGGCGATTTGGAGCCGATATTTGGTGGGAAAATGGAGGGTGCGAGTAAGGAAGCGAGGAGGATTAAAGTGGGAAATAGTTGTCCCGAAAATAAGAAATAAATATTTATTCCAAAAAAGATAAGATAAANCTCTCCGTTCCGCGTCCACAGATATTCCACCGCTAAACGTGGGTCCGCCACCGCACGGCATCGGAGTTCCAGGGATTCGAAAGCCTCCACGGCCAGGGTCGGGGGATGTGGGACTTCGACGAAATAGGTGGGATCTGTGGAGGGAAAACGAAAGGAATGGCAACGAGGAAAGCCGACCCACTGAACACTTCGAGTCGATTCATGGCCCGGTTGAGCCCGTAGCGATTGCTCACATTGCAATAATAAAAGCCGTCGTCGGCACTGGACACGTCGGTGAGGCGAAGAGTGTGGTTGGCCAAGAACTTTAGGGATTGGGGATCCGAAGCATGACAGGGAGGGAGGGAGGGAGAGGAGGAAAAAGGAGGGCCAACAAAGTGCAAAACCCAAAAAAAGTGCCAAAGAGAGGCAGGGAAAGTACAGAAAACCGGGGGAAAGAAGAAAAGTGAGATGGTGCCGAATGCCTCAAGGTCCCTCCCACCTCCAGCTTCCCCGGCACCGCCACAATTCCCGTGTCGTTGGCGTCCACCCAGCGTACCCGGGCCTTCGGCGCCGCTTGCACCTCGCAGTTCAGATCCACCACGGACCCGCGCAGCATTTTCCACACGCGGTGATCGCTATGTCCGAAGCGCGGGGCGAAAGCTGAAAATTGGGGCGAAGGGGAGAAGAAGATCGAATCGATCGATCAGAGGAGGGAACTTGCCCTGGACGTTGAGAAAGGTGGCGCCCGACAGTGTCCCTTGCGTATTGGTGGCGTTGCACTGGTACAGTCCGGTGTCCAGGTCCCTCTTCAGCTGCCGGATCCTCAGCAATCTTGCCCCGTCCAGCAACACCCTCCGTCCGTCCTCCGTCCATTCTGATCATTTTGATAATTTTTGTTCTGATCACTTCCCTCTCCCCCCCCCTCCCCCTCTCTCTTCCCTCCTCTTTTTAGCTGATTTACCGTGTAAGGGCACTGCGTTGAAGGACCAGCGGATCAGCGGCGGGGGACTGCCCTTGGCCGGACAGTGGATCTCCACGGTGTCATCCTCGGCACGGTCCAAAGAATCGGGCGGATCCCATTCCCAGCGGAGAGAAACTGAGACGAAATTGGGGAAATTGGAGGGGGGAAGAGGGGGTAGGAATTACCGGGGAGGACACTGATCGGGAAAGAGTTGATGAGAAAAAAGATGATCAGACGAGGGGAAGAAGAGGACATTCCGGAGGAGAGGAGAAGAAACTAGTAGGGATGAAATGAATCGGGGCAATTTGGCAAAAGGACGGAGAGGGCAAGAAAGAGGCCATGGCCACACATTTCCGGGACCCGGAGGAGAGAGAATGAATGTATAGGCAAAGGGGACAAATGGACGGGCCGGAACACGCCAACCGGGGGAGAGGCCAAACCAGGCAAAAGTCGGCAATGAACGACCAGCAAACTCTTGGGCTGAGCCTCCCAAATGGGTCCCTCCCTCCCCTTTCCCCACTTCTCATCGAGTTCAAATCCCTTTGGCCTTTGAGGAATTATTTGGGTGGGATTTTTGACATTGGCGTTGACGGGTCCGTCCCTCCAACAGTCCGCCAAAAAACGAGAATGCTTGCTTGTTCGGGGCCATTCGTTTTTGG
>LDKF01001864.1:0-11490 GCA_001026735.1 Rotylenchulus reniformis
ATTTTGGAGGCTCTTTTTCTCTATTTGAATAATGATATTTTTGATATTCTTTGGTTGGACATGATAGAGAATTAAATGAGCTACAAAACAAAAAAAAGTGATAAATAATAACTCTTATAGTAAAAAAGTTATGGACAAAACAAAAGTGTGCAAGGACTTTTGTGTCACCCTGTACATGTTAAGGCATAAATTCGGCGATCCGAAGGCCATACTTTTGATGGTTCACGGGCCAAGTCTTGTAAAAACGAACTGGGATCTTGAGGAAGAAATTGGACGGCTGAGCTCAGGCAAATTGAAATATGTGGCCATGCCATTGAAAGACTGCGATGAAAGGTGACACTAACCAAAAGATTTAATTTTCATGTAAATTTATGGAAACCTACCATGAAATATGGTATACGATAAGATATTGAAAAATAGTAAAATGGAAAAAAATTTATTAATGCAAAAATTAAATGTTCTCAACCAGTTTGGTATAACTGGATATGTGAAAATTTTGATGTTAAATTTAATTTGGAGATAATCTTTTAACGAATTGTATTTATTTAGGTGTCACAATAATCAGAAATCGCCATTTTAACTAATCAAAATTAGATCTTTTTGTTAAGGTTTGCCTGGTAGAAACTATTAAATAAATAAATAAAATATTTACTGCTTTATTGGCTTTTTTAGTTGTTGTTAAAAAATAGCAAAAATTTTTAAGAAATTCGAAAAATAGCAATAACTCATAAAATAATAATGGGACGCTAAAAAGTCCAGCAGAAATCCTACATAATTTTCTGTATTGTCCGTTATTTTGAGTTTGATGGGTTTTTATTTTTTTAACACCCCAGTATCATTTATTACACCATTTAAGGCTGAGACTTGATCCGGAAGACTTCACATTGCGCCTGGACGACGGACGCAAGGTGGCCATTGTATATCACCGTTTTCCGACCAGAAACTTAGATGAGGAATGGCGCGCTCGGCGCATGATTGAACGCTCCACGGCAGTGGTATGGAAGCCATGACATATTTAAATTATAATCACCTCTATGGTAATAATTAGGGCATCAAAAAATATCCAAATGGATATTTTTGCGGAGTCTCAAAATGGCCTGAAATTAAATAAAAAGCATTTTTAGGCTGATTTAAGTCCAAAAAAGCAACTTTTATGTGGATATTTTGTATATTTTTGGGTATTTTGGACTTTATGTGGATATTTGGATATTTATATGGATATTTTGCCTTTTTTTGGGAAATTCTGCAATAAAATCCGTAAATTTCAATCAAAAATTTTTTTATTGAAAAATTATATTGATTTTTTATTGAATTTATTGAATTATTATTTTTTAATTATTGAAATTTTTTTAAAATTCAATTTTTGGAAAATTTTTCTCATAAAATTTCAAACTTTTTCGGATAAATTTATTCTTTAAATTTTTTCTTTGTTCCTTAATTGCAGTTCAAACTAAAAGAATAAAAATTTCGAATTATTTTACTCGGTTTTGCATCCTAAATTTGAAAATTTTATATGGATATTTTTTTACTAATTTATATGGATATTTTGAGATTTTTGGTGGATATTTTATCCGGATATTTTGAGATTTTATATGGATATTTTTTGATGCCTTTTAGTAATAATATTTTTATTTGGCATAATAACAATAAAAATTAAATACAAAATAATAATTTAATATATTAAATTTGCACTAATATATATTATTTAGAAATGCCCAACTGTGGGCATGGAATTGATGGGCACCAAGAAAATGCAACAGGTACGTCATTATTCAGCAAATTTATAACTTTCTAATTTCTTCATTTTTATTAATATAATAATGAGATAATAATGTTTAGAGATGAAATAACGAATTTATTTAGATTTGAATGAAGAGATGAAAATTTTTTGCCTAATTTCCGGAGGATCATTTTATTTTTTTATTTTTTTACAGCAGACAAATTGATTGTGAAATTATATAAAATTTTAATAGTAAATATATTGGTCTATACCAGCGTTTTTCTGTTCCAGGATTTTTCAATCTGTTCTGTTCCTGTTCTGTTCTTGAAAGTCGGAACAGAAAATCTGTTCTGTTCCTGTTCCAAAATTTTTCTGTCTGTTCTGTTCCTGTTCTGTTCTCAAAATTTGGAACAGAACAGGAACAGAACAGGAACAGATTAAGCAGAACAGTCAAAATCTGTTCCTAATCTGTTCCAATAGAATTTTGCTTCTAAATTTTGCTGAAATATTTTGAAATTATCTGTCCTTTGCCTAAATTATTAAAATCAATTTTAAAAATAGAAATTTTAAATTTTTATTTTTAGAAAAATTTCAATTATCAAAAATTAAAAAATGAAGTTTTTTAATTGGGAAAATTTTAAAGAAATTTTAAAAAATTTAAGAAGTAGGTGAAAATTAGATTAACCTTTAAGAAAATTGGTCAATTTTTCAGATATATTAAAAACTGCGGATTTAAAAGGATTTTAGAAAGCATCNCCGATTTTCCTCTTTCCTCCCGATTTTCCATCCTTCTAAGAATTCCCCCCTTTTCCGGACCCCGGAAAAGTCCGGGCCAGGATCTGGGTCCGATCTCCAACTGAAACATATAAAAATGTTAAAGTTTTTGAAAATTTAGATTTGGAAAAATTATTTAAAAATTTTCGACTTCTATGAAAAAGTTAGAAAAAATTTCCGGTCTGTGAAATTTTTTTAAAAAATTGAAGAGTTGCGAGGAAAATTTCGAAATTTTGTCCGGTTTTCATAAGAAATTTTCAGCAAAATCGGTGGTTGGAACAGATTAGGAACAGATTAGTCTGTTCTGCTTAATCTGTTCTGTTCCTGTTCTGTTCCTGTTCCTGTTCCTGTTCCACAGATTTGCAATCTGTTCTGTTCCTGTTCTGTTCTCAGAGCGTGGAACAGAACAGAACAGGAACAGGAACAGAACAGGAACAGAACAGATTAAGTCGGAACAGAAAAACGCTGGTCTATACATACCACATCTGAACACTCACTCCACTTTATTATAGGTTTTGGCCAAACCTGGCGCGCTAGAACAATTCTTCTCGGAATCTGATGAAGCTCACTATGTGGAGGCCATTCGACAATCTTTTGCCGGTTTATGGGGCATGGACAATCAGCAAGACAAAGAGACCATAGCAAGAATCCAGGTAAAAGTTTAAACTAGTCTTGGTACTGGATTCTACAAATTGGCGATTGGAGTTTATCATTTTTTTTTCTAAATTCGGCATTTTAAACATTTTATGACAAATCTAGAACTGCGTTTTTTGGATATATAATTTGAAGAAATAAATAATATGGCGAAATTTGCACTTGTTAAGCTCATTAGAGGAAGTTAAATTCGAGGATTAAGTATCTTTGAAAAAATCATTAATTAAGGATTAAAGCATCATTATTAATCACTTTTGTATCCATGTATGATGTATGTAACTAATTTTTTGTCCATATAGACTGAAAAATTATTTTTCCAAACTATTTTACATTTTTTTTAATATTTTATATATTATTTATCTGATGCCAAATGCTTTCTAGGATGCCATTGACCATCCCGAGAAATATGTGCTGAAACCGATGAAGGAGGGCGGCGGAAACAACATTTTCGGTCAAGAAATTGCCGAAAAGTTGCAAGAGTTTTCTCCCGAGGAACGCGCGGCTCATATCCTGATGCAACTTCTAAGACCCGTGGTGTCCCAAGTATATGGAGATATATCTACAACTAAAAAGCTTAGCACATTAATTTATGCTTCGAATGACGTAAAAGATTTGTATTAAGAACATAGAAAAACCTGGGTTTTCAGATGGATCCTAGTAAAATCCTGTAAATTGGTGCAGAATATAGAAATGAATTTAAAATTAAGCTAAATGTTTTTATTTTGTTATAAATTCTGAGCTATATGACATAAAAACAAATTATAATTTTATGTCATATAATATCAATATCACCTTATCACATAATTTTTCAGAACTATTTTATCCGGCCCGATAAGGAGCCCGAGCGTATCAATGTGAACAGCGAGCTCAGCACTTTTGGCTGTTTGGTGGGAAATGTCAACGATGGCACGGTTTACCACAACCAAGGCCACGGCTACCTGATGCGCACCAAGTGGGAGCACAGTCCGGAGGGCGGCATCTTGGTGGGCCACGGTGCATACGACACTCCATATTTGTGCTAAAGATGCTAGCTGATCTGTATTCTGATATGTGTTGCATATAAATGATATCTGCATATAATAATATGTAGTTACATATCGGTGTATATACAAATCTCGATGGTTTGCCCACATCTGTCTTCCTTTTTTTCTTGTGTAATTTATTTATTATTCGGTAAACCTGAAATCATAATTTTATAATCACTATATGGAAAGAGAAATAAAAGAATGTGTATGAGATACCTATCTTAAGCTTACTGGCTCACGAAATGGCTTTATAGCGTGTGGCAGATTAAAGGACCAAACGTATGCATATTTATAACTTGGTTCAAACGCAATCTAGAAAACCGCTTTTCTGGTTAATTCAATCTAGTAAATATTATGGCCAAAACTGCACCATCTTGGCCGAAACTTAAAAATCCGGTCAGCATAACATTTTTATTTAAGACAATTCAAATCTCGGCTTCTTTTGAACCAAGTTATAAACGAATGTCGGATCCCTTAATATCGCCGGATCTCTTTTGAGTAATCTTTTTCTCGATGCAATTTCATTTTATAAATTAATCCATAAATATAATTATGATTATTCAATCTACGCCCAATTTATCTGCGGATACATATAAAAGCAAATTATCCAATCGAATAAAAAATGATTATTATAATCATAAGATGTGGATTTTTCCACTTTCATCTCATCGTCATCTCATCCTTCACCCAAGAATGCCATCTTTCTCCCCCGGCTCCTCTGGTTCCGCTAGTTCCGGATCCGGTTCGTTCTGTTCGTGTTCACTGGATATTTCCGGTTCCGATGGCGACGACAGCTGACGCTTCCCACGCATCGGGATCTGGCGCTTCTCACGCAGCGGGTCGGAAGTTCCGAAACCGGCCAGGAAAAACACAAGAAGAATGAAGGTCAGCATGTAGAAGAAGCGCATTTTGGAACGAAAGTTTTTTAGGAATAAAATTGCAAAATCTGAAAACCAACTAATATCTTAACAAGGTATGCATGCACCCCTAATAATAAACAAAAAAAAATTGCAAATGACTTTTTGAAAAAATCAATTTCAAGTCAGGTTCCTGGTAACATGATAGCTAGTGTGAATTTCTGAGGGTTTTCAAAAAACAATGATTATTACAAGTTATGGTTTAATTTATTTTTATTTCCCAAAATAAAAAATTGGATGCAAGTTCTAAGATACTATTCTTAAGATAACTAAATAAAAAAATGAATTTAGGCTATTAACTTATATGTAAAATTGGGCAAATACTAGATAAAAATGGAATAAAATCTTGGTTATGCCCAACTATAAAATGAAAATGATTCCAAAATCGGTGACTTTAAATATCGAATTTGAAGAGCTGCGTAGGTGGCGATAAACCCATGATTTTTCACACCATTCTTTGCCAAAAGCGATAAAATATTTATTCATTTTGATGATTCAATGACCGCGAATTGGCAAATCTGCATATTGAAATGGGGCCAAAAGTGACATCAATCTTTGCCCAAATTTTTATTACGGAAAGGCCAAGGACCAAGGAAGACGTGAAATTTTTTTCGAAAGGCTAATAAAATTTTTAAACGATCAAATGTCATTTTGGTTTGATTTAAATATTTTAAAATTGAGTTAAAACAAATTTTGGTAGTTATGCAAGCTAATTAATTCGAAAATGAAAAATGCTTAAATTATAACTAGATATTAATTTCATTTTTAACCTAAATTTAATCACCAAAAACTAATTTCTTGTACCTATAATTTTGAAGTTTATCGAACATGAGAGAACAAAACTTATCATTATAAAAATTTTTAATCGAAATTCAATAAAAAAATGATTGATCATTACATTAAGAAGAATCAATGACAATTCTTTATGAAACAAAATAATTCATGATAGAAGAATTATGCTTCAGTTGTTGTTTTATGTTATTATGTTCTACCATGAGTACCTACCAATATCTTTTATTTTAGCGATCAAAATGGCGCTAGGAAGTAAAAAATGTCACTTTTTTGTGGCAAAAAATGCACTTTTTTGCCGAAACTTTTTATTAAGCAAGCTATGCCAAATGTGTAAAAAGTGATGCTCTATCCTATGGAAAAAGTTCGATATTTTCGATAAACTTCGAAACTTTTTTGCCAAATTTCGAAAAACTAAAATACCAGCAGAAGCATAACTTTGATTTTATACTTTCGGCCTAGCAAGCTTAAAAAATGTTTTCGGCCAGTTTGGTCCTTTGGCACCTTTTTAACGTCCTAGCACCGATTAAAACTTAATTTGTTAATTAATTTAAAATTGTTTATACGGGCAAAAAATATGCAGAAAATTATGCTTCCTAATTTTGGCTTTTTGTTTTTTTTTGAACTTCTTTAATATTTGTGGAATCTTTCAAAAATATCGGGCCGAAAAAATGATGGGCACTTGCGTCAAAACATCCATCGAAGGAGTGACCGATTTGACATCACTGCCTAACACTTTTTTAAGTGACCAATTCGAACGCGCTTTAGCCCATTCGTAGTTAATAAACGTTGGGCTAAAAATCAACTCGCTTCCCCACGTTTCGTCGAACCAGCTAATAAACCATGTTTCGTCGAACCAGCCAAAAAGCCACGTTTCGTCGAATCTAATTTTTTAGCGAAAGGCTCTGGGACGCGTCCCTTCCCAGACCCTTCCGCGTCCTTCTAGAGCTCTTCCGCGTCCTTCCCAGATCCTACCGCGTCCTTTCCAGAGCCCTTCCGCGTCCTTCCCAGATCCTTCTGCGTCCTTCCAGAGCCCTTCCGCGTCCTTCCCAGAGCCCTTTTATGCATATCCAGGTTTTCTGACATTTCCCGTCATTTTTTTTATGCATATCCAGGTTTTCTGACATTTCCCGTCATTTGTTATAATAACTCGGTTCACCCGAAATCTAAAGAAAATGGATATTAAAAAAATAGACAAATAGCTACAAAATGAGCCTAAGCTCATCAGATTTGTCAATTGTCAAAAAAAGTTATGGTCAATTGGGTTTGGCTATAACATTTTTCACCATGAATTACCTAATTCGAATGGGCTTAGAATTCATTTTACAACTTATTTTTGCTCCATTTTATGACACCAAAAAATTTTCTCTATACCAAAATTCGTCTAGTCAGCCAAAAAGCCAAGCGTCTAGTCAGTCAAAAGACAGACTACGATTCGTCTAGAGAGCTAAAAAGCCATATTTCGACTAATACTTATAGTTGTACCCTTCCGCTTCACTTCCGCACCCTTCCGCTTTACTCTGGCACCCTTCCGCTTCACTTCCGCACCCTTCTGCTTTACTCCGGCACCCTTCCGCTTCACTTCCGCACCCTTCCGCTTTACTCCGGCACCCTTCCGCTTTACTTCCGCACTCCCACTTTACTCCGGAACCTTTCTACTTTTCCACACCCTTCCGCATTTCCACACCCTTCCGCAAGATCATGCTAGACGAAATTGGGTTTTTCTGGCTGACTAGACGAAAAATTGGTCTGATGAATTTTGGTATATACGAATTTTGGTAGTGCCTGCCAGTGACAGGGCACCCTTTTATGTATATGCCAAATGCGAAAATTATCAGTAATCTTATTTTTCTCATGTATATTGTACATTAAAATACTACGCCCAATTTATCTAAGGATCGCCATGAAATAAATATCCGAACACAAAAATGTGATTATCATATTTTTCTGACTTTCGACCCTTCATTCATTCGGCCCTTCACTTCGTCGTCCTTCTCTTATCCAAGAATGCCGTCTTCTGCCTCTCCCCCCTTCTTCTTCGGCTTCGGCTGTTCCTTCAGAATCTCCGGTGCCGGACCAGCATCTTCGGTGGAATTTTGAAGTCCCGCCGGGCGTTCTGGCTCTCCATCATCACGCATTATATCAGCATTTCCGCCACCGATGAGTCCTCCGACGAGGAAGAGCGAAATCAGCAAAATCAGATAGAAGGCACGCATTTTCGGCGATGATTTGGATTTTTCTGAAAAAAATTTATTGCAAAATTTATGTTATTAAGGAAGTAGATGTGAAGAGCTTCTAAAGGTGATAAATGATATGTCAATAAAAAAGATGATGGCCGAAATGGTCTCACGAGATCGAAAAAATGTGGTGAGCGGAGGTGTCTTTGCCCTTCCCCTCTCCATTTCCCTCCCCCATTAAATGAAATAAAATTATTCCGAAAGGTTAAGGGCGACCGACGATCATCTTTTAATGGTTTTGGCACATAAAAATGGGACCAATGTGTTAATATATTCAGGAATGATAAATATTAGGATGGCAGCTGACCGTTTTGTGGAAAAGTGAGTGTCAAAATTACGATGATATCATTGTTTCCTATACAAAGTTTTGAGGAAGAGCAAATTATGAATTTTTGAATTCCGAATGAGTAACACAGTTTGAAAGTTTTAAAATTCTAAAAAAGGGAAAATTTAAATCGTTGTTATCTAATGACTGCAGCCAAATTTCTGGAAAGTGTACGAATATTGGGTTTGGTCAATGACGAGATTAATATGAGCTCGTACATATCAAAGTTCACGTCATATTATGGGCGGTTTCAGAGTTAGTTTCTTCAAGTAATACATAACTGATAGGTATAAATCATAAAAGATGCCTTGAAAAGATTAAGTTTATCATCCTTATGTTGACAGAATTGAAAGGTTCTAACTAATCAAAATATGTTACTTTTATTTATCATTTGGGCTTACATGGATAAAAATTTCTTCATAAAATTCAATAAAAATATATAATCTATTTTTAAAATTTTTTAAACTTATTTGGGATAGAAACATATAAATGGAGATTTTACAATCTAAAAATCGCTGCTTTAATAATTAGCTCGGATACCATAAATCAACTCTGATGTATAGAGAGGAGCAATTATTACTTAAGACTCTTTAAGAGTGTTAAATTAAATTAAATTAAATTCCCATTAAATCTTTTTATCCCAAATCGAAAAGGTTACATATCTACGGATACAATATTGCCGATCACAATCATTTCTACGGATATTCCCGATCAGAATTATTAAGAAAATCGCGTTTAGCCCAATTCTTCATGCCATCAGCGCCCGAGGATGTCGTCACCCGGTGCTTGAGCGTTCTCATCTTGGCCTTCGGCACCTTCGTATTCGACAGAACGCTTCCCAAGTATGGCAGAACCTTCATCGACGGAGCGCTTCCCAAGTATTTTGGCATTCCCGGTAGCGATGAGAGCCGAGAAGAAGATAAAAAAGAGGACGAAAATCGGATAGAAGGTGCGCATGTTCGAAGTTCTATTGAAAATTTCTGAAATTTGTTAATTAAACGAAATTAATCTAGATACATTGATATCATGACTTTGATCCCATTCCCAGAACCATTCTTCTTAAAACGAAGGATTTCTGTTGCTTTTTCATTTTTGGCGGTTATAGGATTTTAAAAATTATAATTATTTTATTTTTAGTCCTTTTTATTTTACCTCATTATTAAAAGATTTATTTAAGAAAATTTTTGGATGGAAAAATGATAAAATGAATGGATTTTCTTCATTTATATGCTGGCATGGCATAATATATATATTCACGCAATAAAATAAATTTTAACGAGCAGAACCTTACTTTATCGCTCACTTTTCTTATGCAAATAACTGAATAATTTTCTTTCATTTTGCTCGATTTGATTTTATTGGAGTAAAGAAAAAATTTTAAAATTTTATTGTTCTGATTAAAAATAAATTAAGAATGTCGAAAAGATTAAAAAATGACAACTTCTCATAACTAAAAAAATTTATCGTAATCAAAACAAATTGAATCTGAAAAGAGCAATATGTGGGGTCTAATTGCATATATTTTGCTTAATTTAAAATTCATTTTTAGAAGCATCATGATCATTTTAATCTTTACCGGGAACTTTGTGCATCGAGCTTAAATTGTTCTATACCTTATCGAACCAAATTAAAAAATTTGTATATGGACAAAGACATTTGTAAAATAATGAAACTTTATTTGCAATAAATAATATTCAGCATATCAAATAGAACAATTTGGAAAAAACATAATAAAGCAATTAAAATTTTGACTAATAAAAAATCAGAAGAAGTTAATAGATATATTTAGAAACGACACATCAACATCATTCTAAATGCATATGCATCAAATTACCAGGCCAAATCATATAATCTCGCTTATTTTAGAGAGAATGGACTTCTATTTTTAGAAAAATATTACGAATTATGAATGAAAGTAATAAGTCTATTTTTGAAATCAATTGATCTGCTTCACTACCCCCCTCCCCCTCTATATGCTTCAATGGATATCCAAAATTATTATTGTGCAAAATATCCATAAATGGAAATTCCAAATATTTAGGATTTGGCAGCAATAACTTTGCACTTGGCTGGGCCACGCGTCTGCGATTTTGAATATAATGGATATTTTCTTGGACAAATTTATATAATTTACTATCCCAAATGAATCAACCATATCCCACAGATAAAGTGAATCCAAAATCTTAATAAAATTAAATCATACTTAAAATTTCGAAATAAATTATAAAATAGATTGCAAATCCTGAAAAAATGTCCCTAGCAATTTGCTTTTATTTTAGTTGTCTAATCATATTGAATATACTTAGTAACAAAATTAAACATTTAGCAAAAATTCTTTTACAAGTGAAACAACTCTATTTATCCATTCAATCAAATTATTAAACTCGCAATAATCTTAATTTCTATATGATAAAACGATTTTAGATCATCATTAAGATTAAAAAAATTCAATTCAAAATGTGAATAACTTTTATTATTGGTTTATATTTATCAGTGGGTTCGGTATCCATCCTTATTTAATTAATTTTATTGAGGTCAATTTTGATTAAAAATGTATTTTATTTTGCTTTTAACTTTATTTTCTCATTGCTTTATCCTCTCATCACAAGTTGAGACATCCGCCGATATTAATGGTGAGGCTCGAACTTTATCAAGATCGAAAAGAATTTTCGCGTCGGCGGAGGCTGAAAAGACCAGCGAAGTTGAGGAAAAAGTCCAAATATATAAAAATCGAATAAAAGAATTGGAAAAAGAGTTGGCAACGGAGGAAAATGAGATGAAAGTCCAAGAAAAATATCTGAAGAAAATCGAACTTGCACGGAATAAATTCCTAGTGGAATTGCATGAAATGGTCAGAATATGGTTTTTTATAAATAATTTAAAATTTTCTACATCGGAAGATGGATCTAAATCTAGTTTAATAAGGGATCTGACGTTGACCAAATTAAAAAATCCATTTGACACTAAACTTTATAAGGTTTTGAAAATAATCTTGTGAAAATTCCAATAATTTTGGTTATAATTAGGGTTGCGCACGGGGGGGTCCCCG
>LDKF01001865.1:2220-18948 GCA_001026735.1 Rotylenchulus reniformis
GGGTGGGGAGACCCCCGACATTTTGGTCCAACTCCCGGGGCCTCTGACAATTTCTTTCCCCGATTTTTCCCAAATCCCTCATACGCTATCCTAGTAAACCATGCAAAATAATAAAGCCATCTTTTTTAATTGGCCATCAAAAGTGAAAGCACCGCGATGCTTTAGTGTCCCTTCTGGCGATCTTTATTAATTTTTATTGTTTTTTTTTCAGATTTTTCGATTTCGACCCATCTCGAAACGCCCAAAAGTCCAGGGAGTTCAGTGTCCGGATGAGTCATCTGTCGCCTCTCCCGCACTATTTCTACGTGCCGCCAACCTCAAAGTGAGCATTTTCCCCCTAATCGGGCCAATTCATGGGTTCAATTCCATTTCAGGGAACTAATTTCCCCCATTAAATAAGGAAAAATCACACCGCAAAGGGTTCCAATTGGGCTCAAATTACCAAAAAATAAATCGCCCAAAATGCCCCATGACTCATCCACCCCGATGATCGTCCTCTGATCGATCTGATCGGCCTCTTGTCCCCTTTCATTCGATGATTTCCCTCCGAAAATTCATTTTGAAGTGCCTTTTCGCCTCCCATTGTCTGTTCATTCCATTCATTCGCTGTAAATAAACAAAAATTGGCCCTTTCCCAGTCCAATTGATCCATCCAATGGGATTTGGCCAAAAATGGTTTATGGCCATGGATTCTAACCTTCGAGCCCTCGATGAAAACCAGGGACCAGTAAAAATCCAACTTACCTGCTGGGATTTAAACCCGGGCTCCACAGAAAATTGGGAATTTCTGAGGGAATTTCATAGCAAAAAATTGAATTCTGAAGTATTTTCCCAGGTTTTTCACAAATTTTCTTACCCATACTAAAAGTCTACAAAAGTAGGTAAGGAAAAAAATTCCCAGAAGCTTTAGTTTTTCGAAAAAGTTTTCCCCATTCATTGTTGTTTTCCAACTTTTGGAAACCTGCGAAAATATGCCCGAACCGTAAAAGGATCGAACCGGGCCTGTTAAGCCAGAGTGGCGTAACTTGCCAGATCGGACCCCGTATGGGAAATGTGCCGAGGAGGCGTCCGATTTGGCAAATTACGCCACTCTGGCCTAGAGAGGCTCGGTTCGGTTCCGCTTGGCGTAAAACCTTTTTTCTTTTTTTTCTTTTTTACCCAATGGTAAAGGGAAAATATATGTTTAACAATTTTTTGAGCAAATTTCCGCTATTTATGGCCGGTTTTTCCATTCTTTGGGGCCATACATACCATATGGGCCCCTTTTCCATTCAAACAAAGGAACACAAAAAGCTTTTCGGGGGGGGTGGGAAGAGGACCCCCCTTTGCACATTTTCATCCATTCCGCCGATTTCTCCCAAATAAATAATCCAATTTTTTTATCGCTTTTCTTTCTTTTTTTCTCTTTCGGAGCTTTCTCTCTCTCTCTCTCTCTCACTTTCTGGTGGATCAAGCAGCTTATCCTCCGGAATCTCGACCCCTCCGATCATTGATCAACTTCACGGTAAGATTCCCTTTTCTCTTGGGGCTTTATCTCTCTCTCTCTCTTTCTCCCCGGGGCTTTATCTCTCTCCCCCTGGCCATGTTCTATTCCCGATCGATCGATCGGTGGCGCCCTTTGCCCCAGGGCAAAATTGCGAAATTCCCACCCTGTCTTTCACTTCTCTTGATCTTCCCCTCTTCCATGTCGAGAATAGCATCTCATCCCCGATCAAATCGGTGGATCGATGACCTTGATTCTCCATTCCCGACTCCCATCCCCCCAATCGCAGAGGATCGATCATCTGACCCAAAGGGTCTTCATCCCCAATTCCGATGTTAGACCCATCGAGATTGATCCAATTTTCTGGCTGAATGACCGTTAAAAATTTTAGATTTTACCGATCCTTGATAAAAGAGAGCCAAATTTTATGATTTTTTATTTTGAAAATTTAACCAACATACACATACTTTGGATGAATTGTTGGACCAAGAGTTAGGTAGTTAAGGACCATCTCCGAATCCAATGTCCCGGAGAGTCCTAAATCCCCCTGAACAGGGCTCACAAATTACCCTGGAAACAATGTTTTTGATAATTTGCCATGTTCTTAGCCATATGTTTTTTTGATTTTTATTGAGTTGAGAGAAAAAGTTGAAAAAATTACCAAATTTCTTAACAAATTCGTGCCAAAATTCAAAATTTTCTCCAGAGGCCCCTATTCCTATTGGGGCCGCCGACGCCTTCCGTTCAATGATATTTCTTAATAATGAATGGCAAAAAAATCAAGTTTCTAAAGGAAAATAGGCTGAAATTCTCAAAATTTTCTCCGCCGGCCCCTATCGGGACCAACGCCGCCACCCCTCAATAAATTAAATTCATTTTTGAAAATAATGTTCAATTTTCTTATGGGAGAGCCTAAATTTTCCAAAAATTTCTCAGGCAGCCCCTAACCCTAACGGTGCCTTTAAAAAATTTCTTTTTAAAACCGAGCGTTTGGATAATGGAAAAGCGCAGAAAAATATGAACGCGAATAATATAAAATCGGCGCAAAAATTCCATTGAATTGGAAATTTATTTTTGGCTCTAGGATTTTGTGAAGCGAAAGTTTTCCTTTATGAACTTTTTCTCTGCATCTTTTCTCTGCGTACTCTTTTGCTATTATATTTCTCTGTCACTTTAGTGAAAGATTCGCTTCGTAAAATTCTAGGTTCAAAGCAATTCAATCGGCCCCTAATTTTCATTTTAGTAAGTGTTATTATTGAAATTTTTATTGTTTAAAATGGTTGCCATGTAAATGCCATGTTTTTGCAAAATTTTGCCATGTAAATGCCATGTTTTTCGAGAAGTGAGTTGTGAGCCCTGCNATCGCAACACATTTTATGACTTTGATGACTAATCCATTCACAGGATTGGTGCTCCATCCCCCACATTCGCCAATCCATCGCAATCCTAAAAATTTAAGAATTCGCCCGAATTTCGACCCAAATTTTTCCCGATTTTCCGCTCTTTCTAACTCTAAATCTCTCGGCTGAACCTGCCGAATCTTCCGACAAGTTCGAGTGAGTATTAACGATTTTCCAAGTTTCGATTCTAAGGTTTTTTGTCCCATGCTTGACAAATTTTCCTACCGAAAACCATCCTTCCGATTCCGAATTCATCCGATCCTGACAATCTCTGAAAATTCGGTTTTGTTTCTCGACCTGATTCGAATCCCGAATCATTCATAGACACTTTTGATGACCGAAAAACTTAATCGAGCCCTTAGGGTTCGAATTTGGTCCTGAACTCTACTCTTACTAATTGGTGTAGATCCATCCCATCCTTCAAATTTGTCGGGCTTTGCCACATTTTCGAGTTCTAAATCCTTCCTTTTAGACCTTTTAGGGGTCTGTCCCCTAAGTTTTAATTTTTTCCCCAAATTTTTCCCGAATTTTCCAGGGGTCTGCCCCGCTCGGCCTCCCGTGCCTCCTTCCTGGACTCGCCCGTTCTAACTGGCCCCAACGGCCCTTCGCTGATCGATTTGCCGGCCGAGAACTCGGCATGGACCGTGCTGGGCCCGTACCAGCAGCGGGCGTACCGCCCCCAGCGCCTCCTCCCCCAGCCGCTGCATTCGGCGCCGTAAGGGCCAAAAACTGCGGGGGAAATCCCATGGGGAGGATTAATTCAGGGATCGAAAAACCCAGAAATTGAGGTCTAAAAGGTCTGAAAAAAATAGAAAATTGGGTCCGGAAGTCTGAAGATCGTGAAAAGTAGAAAGGCGGGCAAAAACCTGAGTCTAAAGGGTCCTTAACAATGCAGACAACCTTTTTGGGCTACTTGGTATTTGGTATTCGAAGAGGTGATTAATAAGGTCCTAAAATTTTTATGAGATGAAGCCCCCCCCCCCACCAAAATTGGGACTAAATGGCCGGCCAGGATTTAGAGGCAAAATCACTGATCATTAAGTTTAAAATATGGAAATTGGGGATCCAATCCTTCGCAGTTCCAAGAAAATGAAATTGGGTCTGAAGAAGATTCGATTACAAAGTCAAAAATTGAGGGTAGAGGACCCTGCTGAAGGGTACGAACATCCGGGGCAATGAGTCGGAAAATGTGGAAATAATCCTTTCTTTTTCAGCCAAAGATACTGGGCTCTGGCCGGCGGCCATCAGCGAATCGTGAGCACTTCGTCGGCGTATCTGCCACCCGTAAGAATATTCATAAAAATGCAAGCGGGTTCGAACTTCGAACCATCGTTGCCTAACTTACCATTTCGGACCAAAAGTGGGCAAAAAATGTTTCCAACCCATAGGGGATCTGAACCTGCGATGCCTAACTTGTCAGATCGTCCCCTTTTTACTTTTTAGAACCGTCGGTCGGACCACATCAAGAAAGACCGGTTCCATTTGCCGGCGTTCACCCTGAGACACTACAGCACGCAGCGGCTCGCCTGCGCCCGACCCAGCACCGTGAATCGCTTTTCCCATCTGAACAGCAACAATTTCTGGACGGACAAGGTCCCGGGGGCAAGGGGAATTGAACCACCGATGCCTAACTTGGCAGATCGGACGGGAAAAGGGACAAAATAACCTAAGCATGGGGAGGAATTGAACCACCGATGCCTAACTTGACAGATCGGACACATTTCCCATAAGGCCCAGGGTTCTATCCCGCTACAGTGTAAAGCCATTTTCCCCTCCAGATCAACTGGCTGCTGGACGACATTGGCCGGATCAGCCGCAGCATGCAGCGTTGGCCCAGCATTCGTCCGGAACAGCGGTAGGCCAGAGGGGTTGAACCACCGTTGCTTAACTTGCCAGACCGGACGCTCTTGGTTGTTTTTTGCAGTTATATGCTCCAGCCGATGATCCCGTGCAATCTGCCCCGTTCCGTGTCGACTCCGGATATCGCGATTCGGTGGGTTTTTGGGGAATCCGGGGACCAGAATCTCAAGGGGAATCGGAGAACTATAAGTTCCTCGGGAACAAAATTTCCGGGAAAATCGGTATTGAATTCCATGAGAATGAGGGACCAAAACTAAGGGAACCCAGGGTCCAAAAATCGGCGGTATCCGAGAACCAAATTTCCGACTTTCAGGAGACTAAATCCGAGGGGATTTAATCAAATCTCAGGAAATCTGTGGGCCAAGTCCTAGGCCAAAAAAGAGTCGGGGTCCGAAACCCCAAACCCACCAGGAATTTAGGGGGAGGGGTGAGGGGGTAATATCCTGGAAAATGAGGCGAAAATTTCATGAAATCTGAAATAAAATTCCAGGGGGAATCGGGGAACAACTCGAACAATGTCATAGCTGGAATTCTAGGAATCGTGGAACAAATGGAGAATTATCGGGGAATTTGGACTCTACAATGTCCTAAACTTATCCCTCATTTCCCCCCGTGCAGTTGAACCCGTCCCCGGGACAGCAGCAGCAGCCCCCGAAGTTCCCCAACCCCGCCTCCTCCTCCCCCTCCCCGTCCTTTGGTGCCATGGAGATACCGATCCAACTGGTCGGGCCCCTGCCCGGCCAAACCTTCGCCCCTGGAGCACCCGTGAATCGCAACAACGGCGCCAATTTTGTCGCGTAAGAAATTCCAAAAATTTTCAGAGAAAATTTGGGATCCCATGCCAATTCAGATCATCGCAACCCCATGGCTATGGAAGCGGTGGCGCGGAACCCATCAGGGAGCCGAAGCGGTACATCCACGCGTACGCCACCAAGACGCCCGTGTCCACGCTGATGCCACAGCAGCCACAGAACATCGCGACATACACCAACGGATGGCAAAGGAGCGTAAACGGAGGAGGGGGCGGAGGGCGGAAAGACGCAGGGAACGAATTTGCGCGAGAGCTGAGAGACGCAGGTGGGGAGGGGAGAGAGTGATCAGAGAGATGGATGAACAGTGATTGGGGGGAGGGAGGGAGAGGAAAAAGTGATCAGAGATCAGTGATCGGTGGAGAGCATCATTTAGAAGAGACAGAGAAAAAAGTTATAGAACCTCAGATCAGAGAGAGAGAGAGAGAGAGAGAGAAACTCAGTGATCGAAGAAGAGTTCCACAATATGCGAGAGAGAGAAAGAAAGAGATAAGAGATTAGTGATCAATGATCTGTGGTGATCTGCAGGTCTGACGGAGCGCCAGAGGGCGGCCAACCAGCAGCAAAGGTCCGCGCTGGGGCCCGCATCGACGGCGCAGGTGCCCAGTTCGCTGCACAACTACGCATACCAACAGGTTCGGAATATCGAGAATCTCGAGTCTAACTGGTCGGGATTCTTAGGAGCCCGAAAAATCAGCCGAGCATGGATCGGATTCCGAAGCCAGGGATCAGGGGGCTCCTTGCAAGCTTGAACTTGGGATCTCGGCACTAAAAATCGGTTTTTGGCATCCTGGATTTAGGGATTCGGATCCAGAAATTCCTGTGATTGAATATTATCACCCAAAAAATCCCGGGAATAGGAAAAAGAGGAATTTCCTGGAAATCGGAGATTTTTTGTGGGCATAAGCACGGGAATTTATCAGATCCCTCTTCCTCATCTTGAGGGACCAAAATCGGCAAATTTTCTCCAAAATCGGCACAATTTTGTCCATTTTTGGCCCCCAAATGTCTTTGGCGTGCCCCGAGGCCATTTTCGGAGAGGAAGAAGGGGCCTTTGGGCCCAAATCGGACTCATCCCTTCCCCCTTTGTTATTTGCATTTGGGTGGCCAAATTTGGCCAATTCCCCCGGGGACACGTGTGGTGGCATTTTTGGATTTGTTCCATCCGTCGGATTTGGACAATTTTTGCGGATTTGGTGGCCAAAAAATACATTTTGTCGATCTAAGGATTTTAAGGATTTTTGCGAAATTTTTTGGATTTTTTCCCATTTTCCAGACCATCACCTCCTCTTCCTCCGCTTCTTCTTCTTCTGCCGCCACATCGTCCACCGCGACGAAACGGGCGGACCAGACGGTGGACGAGCTGATCCGGGACATGGAGCGCCAGATGCGGCACGCGAACGCCACGGACAAAGGCAAATTTTGGGGTTCAAAGATCAAGTTAGAAATTTTTAACTGATTTTTCCACGAATTTAGCTATTTTCTCACGCCCTTTTGTCCGGACAATTTTAGAGCCATTTGCCAATTTTTAAAAATGAATTTTAAAAGTATTTTGCGGACCTTCCTTGGGAGTTGGGACCTGTCCATTTTTTCTGGATTTTTTCTGGGAATTTAATCGTTGTATTTTTCATAATTTTGCGACATTTGGACAAATTTCGAAAATTTGGCCCACTTTCACACTGATTTTGAGGCCTGAGCATCATGGATTGGACCAATTTTGTATCCAATGTCATTCTCCAAAACCCAATTTACAATTTGGGGATTTTCTAGACCCCTAAAAGATTTTCCGGATTTTTACAATCCTCCTCTCTCCCTCCGATCGATCCATCCATCCCATCGATCATCCCCCTCAATCCCATTTGTTTGTTTGTTTTTGTCCTTGCCCTAAGGGGGCTTTTGCTGCTTTTCGGGGGTCCTAAATGGCTTAATCTCTCTCTCTCTTTCTCTTCTCTCTCTCTCTTTCTCTCCTTCGTGAGCTTAATCTCTCTCTCTCTCTTTTTCTCCGACACATTCCATGATGGCAATGAGCAAATAATGGATCAAATCAGTTGGGGCGATCGGAACATTTGACGCCTCTCCTCCCTCCCCCCTCCCTCCACTCCCTTGATCAGGAAAACAGCGATCGATTGCTACAGCTGATCAGACCCTTCCGGAATGCCAAAATGCTTTGTCTCTCTCTCTCTTTCTCGGGGGCCCTTAGCTCATTCTTAAGATAAATCTGATCAGTTTCGCACCATTTTTGGATTCATAAATATGACCCATAGGAGATCTAGGATCGATTCTGATCAGAATTACGTTTCTCTGGAAGTTGGAAATTAAATCTCTCTTTCTTTCTCTCCCCCTCTCTCTCTCGAAAAAGTTTTGTCTCTCTCCTCCTTTGGTTTTCGATTTATAGCTTTTTTGCCAATTTTACATATCTCTCATTCACCACCCATAGTCTTTTCCTCCAAAGGGCCAAACACACTGATTGTTGGCGTTTTTTGCCGCCCAAAGTTTGGCCATTTCTCTCTCTCTCTCTCCCTCTCTCTCTCTTCCAAATTTGGCCCAAAGTGTGCTTTTCCTTCTTCGGCGGTGCCTTTTGGCCCCTTGGCCATCACAATGTTTGCACTAATTTCGCCCCTCAACCCGGTTCCCCGGGGGCCTTGGCCCGGGCAATTGTTCTTCCTCCTCCTCCTCCCCTTTCCCCTTTTCCCCAACATTTTCGACGCTTTTCGTCGTTCCGTCGGACTCCGGACTTGGGTGGGGCACAGCTGGGCTCCCCTGGGGCACTTGGACCCCGGACACCAGCATCAGGCTTTATCTCTCTCTCTTCCTTCCATGGGGCTTTATCTCTCTCCTCCGATGGCCTAACCTCTCTCTCTCTTCCGGTGGGTTGGAGGGTGGTGAAATCTTTAGAAGGATCTTATCACCCTTTCTGGGATTTATCAACCTCTTGATTTCATTCCAAGGACTTCTCTTCCTTGAAGCTTTCCCCCTCTCCCCAAAAAAAAGTATCTGTTCTATGTTTTTTGAAAACTCCTATATGAGAAGAACTTATCAGCTTATCACCCTCCTCTTGAGCCTAAGGGATTTATTTAGCACATCTCTCTTATCAATGTTTATCACTCTTTCACTTTGGAGTTAAGCATAAAGCCACTTGAGCCCCATGGGCTACCTCTAGAGGTAGCTTACCAAAGATTACCTTGACCAGTGATAAGCCCCTTGGCCACCCCTTTCCGCCAATGCTTTATCTCTCCATTCTTTAAGCCTTATCACTTCTTTCATTGCCTTATCATCCTCTAGGGAGATGATTTTCTCTCTCTCTCCGTCCCTTTTGAAGAACACATTCTTCCCCCTCCTCCATCATCCCGGATGAATCAAACACACATCTTCACGAGGAGGAGGATGAATGATGAAGAATGTGAACGGGAAGAGGAGAAGGAGGGGGTGAAGACAGCTTTGTCTCTCTCCTCGGGGGCTTTATCTCTTTCTTTCTTTTCGCCCCTCGAGAACAATTTGCTGCCTCTTCTTCCCATAAACAATTGGCGCCGTTCTTCCCCGCCACTTATTCCACCAAAAACGCCCCCAATTTTCGTTCCCAAAAATCATTTGACGTCGTCGTCTCCGTCGTCCTCCCAGCCGGCGTCGGCCCTTAATCATCACCATCTGATCAGCCCCTCCTACCCCACCCCAACTTCCTGTCCTTCTGATCAATCGTGAACTCTAATCTGATCAGACTGATCGGACACTTACGTTATACCTCTTCCTCTTCCTCCTCCTTCTCTGCTGTTGGCTCTGATCGCCTAAAGTGATGTCCGCGGAAGTCGGTGCGTAAGGTCCAAAAGGGCATATTCCGATCACTTTTAGATGAATCGATCGGAGTGGGGATAAGACCATTAAATCTAGATATAGGGTCAAGTTCTCCGAAAAAAGCCAAAATCCCACTGCACCCACAGGCTCTTTTTTTGTTAGGAACAAATGGTGTTCAGAAAATGGACTAAAGGTCACAGAAGGGTTTGATCAAAAATTTGATCCCTATCCGAAAATTCCACAAATTTCAACATCTTGCCGGTCACAAACTTTCAACACTAAAAATTCCCGGATAAGTTCCCAGAGGTGTTGGTACTCGGCTAACCTTCTCCTAAATTCATCAGTAATTTCATTTTCCTTGGAATTTTAGGTCCCAATTCCCAGATTCCAAAGGAATGGTTCTTGGGCATCCTCAATTTCCCGGATTAAGGAAGGGGACACACTCCCGGATTCAGGAGGAAGAGGACACTTCCGGATCAGGGATGTGCGAAACTCGAGTCTAGAACGAAACACGAAAACGAAACGGATACGAAACACGAAATTTCGCACATCCCTGTTCCGGATCCCAAGTTCCAGAAATTGTTCGTCCACGAATTCCCTAAGATTTTTCAGATCCCTAAGGTTATTATTGGTCCGATTCCCTGGATGGTACCAAATTTCCTGGCCATGGCCCTCAAATTCCCGGATTCCCGAATTCCCTGCCAAGATCCCACTTCCCCTCCTCAGACTTTTGCACCAAATGCCGCCAGCAGATCGGGGGCGACCCCCCGGGGGTCACCGCCCTGGGCAACCCCTACCACGTGACCTGTTTCTGCTGCGACGCGTGCCAAAAGCAGCTGGCGGGTAGTAGGGATCAATGATCACTGATCACTGAACTGATCATATCCCCCGCATTGATCAGGCTGTTCCTTCTACGCGGTGGACGGCAAGAATCTGTGCCAGGTGGATTACATGAACTCGCTGGAGAAGTGCGACAAGTGCAAGACACCCATCACACAGTGGGTGGACGGGACCAGCTTATTAGAGCTTGTTAGACTTCTAAACGATCGAAAATTCCACGGAAATCGTAAAAATTTTAGCCGGACCCCTCACTAAACAAAAAAATCACGGCCTTCGGGAACCTTGGGAAAAATCCCGGGAAATATCTTTTAAAATGCAACCGGGAATCAATAGAGGCTTATTAGAAGGAAGAAAATTTCTTCCTTCTAATAAGCCTCTATTGATTCCGTTGGGACCGGATCCGTTGGGACCGGAAAGAAATCTATTAAAGGGTCTAGTTTTTATGTTGAACTTACCGTAATATGGCCTTCTTACTGTACCTCACTATGAATTTTCTCTTAGCAAGTTGGACCTTGTTGAGCCTCTCCTTGCTACCTTATGTATTAGCTCTACCGTATCATGGCCATGACAATTCTCTTGCCATGTGTGATCTTATTGGGATACCGTAGCCAACTTTCAACCTACCGTATCCAACCTAGCTCTACCGTACCATCACATCACTAGATCTGCCGTCCCTCTTACCGTAATATTTTTAGGAAGATCCTGCGCGCCCTAGGCCGCGCCTTCCACCCCGACTGCTTCACTTGTCCCATCTGTGTGAAATCCCTGGATGGCATTCCCTTCACCGTAAGTGCCCCGAGGGATGAGAGCGAGAGAGAAAGAGCGATGATAGAGAGTGTTAAAAAAGAGAAAAGTTGGCAGAGAAGTGAAGATGATTAGAGAGGGGCAGAGGGTCAGTGATGGCCGATCAACAGGAAGATGGGCAATTTTGGACTGATCACTGATCAGGATATAGATCATGGCGGGGTTTAAAAAGTAAAAAAATCCCTAAAATCAGAGCTATACAGATTAATGGCCAAGGGGGAGATTTCGAGAATCTCAGGGAATTCGCTTCAATATCACCGTTTGACTCGTGTTCAGGTGGACAAGGAGAACCAGGCCTACTGTCTGGAGTGCTACCACGAGTAAGTCTTCGGATCCTGATATCCCTGATCACTCCCCCTCCCCTCTGCCTGATCAGGCGCTTCTCGCCCCGATGCGCGGCTTGCCTGAAAGTGATCGCACCCAGCGGAAATGAGACGGAGGTGGCCCGGGTGATCGCAATGGTGAGAGAGTGTGGGGGAAGTGGGAGAAATGCCAATAAAAAAACAGAGTTATGGCCCAAAAAAGATGCCCAAAAGATCTACTGGGGATTCAGTCTGAAGATAGTATTGCAGGTTCCAAACTTGGAAAAATCCAACCTTAAGTCGATCCAAAAACCGAATTCTCATCTAAACCCCCCCNCCCCCCCCCCCCCGAAAAATGTGGCCAAAATAGCGTGAATTCCGAACTTTGGACTTACAAGTTAGAACCATTTAAAACAATTGCCCTAAACAATTGGCCAACCCATTCCCCCATAGGACAAAAGCTACCATCTGGACTGCTACAAATGCGAGGACTGTGGGCTGAAGCTGAACTCCAAAATTGAGGGTCAAGGTATCACCCGTTTGGGGGAAATTGATCGTTGACCCCCTATTTTTGATCTTCGCAGGTTGCTACCCGCTGGAGTCCCATTTGTTCTGCAAAAACTGCAACCTGAAGCGACTGAAGACCCTGAAATGAGTGAGTGATCGGAGAGCGAAAGAGAGAGAAAGGAAGTGATCAGTCTCCGTCCGAAAACAACACAAATCACAACGATCTTGGTGGCACTCCCTAATGTCTCCCGCCCGACCTCTGACCCATAAAGTCCCTAAACTTGCCGGGCTGTGAAACCCCAAAAGAAGCAACCCCCTGACCTCCATGAATTCCTAGGCCGGATTTTTCGGGCGCAAAAATGGTCTTTTTTGACAGTCTACAAGCCTCACTCATACCCCAATCCCTGAAAATCCGGTCCTTAACCCTCCGATTAGACAGACCTAAACTTTGCTGTCTTAGTACCCCTACCCACCCCTTCCCCTCCTCTTCTGCTGCTGCTGTTCCTTTTTTGCGATATTTTTACCCTATGATATTGCATAAATATGAAAAAAACAAACAAACAAAAATTGATTGAAACTTAGGGACTAAAGACTGATTGATTCAGGGCCGTAACGAGCTCGACTCTTTCGGGGGAGGGGGGCTATGTAGAATTAAAAAAAATTTAAAGCTAAATTTTTAGGGGGTGCATTTTTTCAAAAAGTTGAAAAAATTGATTTTTTAAAATCTACCGGAAAATTTTTTTCCGGTAGGGGTGCCGGCGGCCCCGATAGGGGCTGCCGGAGAAAATTTTGGAATTTCAGACCCTTTTTAAAGAAAATTGGTCAGATTTTACTAAATTAAGGGGTGTCGGCGGCCCCGATAGAGCCGCCGAAGAAAATTTTGAAAAATTTAAAAAATCAACAGGGAGAGGACCCTTATGAAAATTTTTTTGATCTAGCATTTCGGGGGGGGGCTTCAGGCCCCCTAGCCCCCCCCTGGAACGGGCCTGGATTGATTCGACTTTTCTTAAATTATGAATTGAAGGATCAAAAATGATAATTTTTGGCTGAAATTTCTGATTTATTCCAAGTGCAAATGGTTGTAAAAAATTTAATCGGGATTCCCACTATTTTTTTCTTCAAAAATTGAGCAAAAGAAAATTGCTGTGAAAATGAAAAAGTGAAATAAAAATTCCATTTTCAATATCTCTGCCGTTTATGCCTCCACCACAGTCGCCACGCGGTCATCGATTGATGTCTCTGGAACAGGCGAGCATCCAGCAGGTTGAAGTCGCTGGAGCGCAACACTCCCAGCACGTAGTCCGCTCGCAGACCATAAGCGAGCAGGGCGGGCCGGAGATGGGGCGAGAGTGAGCCGCGGGAAGCCGGCGAGCGAGCAGTATTCAGATGGCCGGCACTGATCTTAAAAATTTGGAATAAATTATTTTTATTTAATGAATGATTCGGGTTTTTTTCTGCATTTTCACCTCGCATAAATCTCGTACCACCGGCTTCAAGCTGTTCGGATTCCGATAAGCCATTTCGGCACTGACACCGTGTAGATCAGTCAAATCCCGGGGCAGCAACAAAACTCCATCCCGCAGGAGCAGTACCGTGGCCCTTGAAAAGAAATCTTGAATATTAATTTTGAATATGTGAGTTTTAATCAATGATTTGATAAAAAATTAGAGATCGGCAAAATTTTAAAACCTGGGTCTGGTTTTTTTTCTGGGCAATAAACCCAGAAAAACCCAGGTCAAAATGGGCATGGGCCCAGGTCCTGGGTCTGGTTTTTTTCAAAATCGTTATATTTTATAACGAAATGCAAAAAATGTGAAAATGGAAATTTATTTATAAATAAATACATAAAAATATTATTTAAGTTGAGCAAAATATGCAATTTCGTCTGAACTTTTTCTTATCTGGTTTTTTCTGGATAAAAAACCCAGACTGGGCCCAAACCCAGGCCGATCTCTACAAAAAATATACCAGTTAAAACAAAGAGAATAAAATATTTCTTATGAAAAAATAAATTTTTCTTATTGTTAGATTCAAAAAATTATTACGTAGAGAGATCAGAAACCCAGCCAACCTGATCAGGGTGAGAATGCCCACCGCACATGCAATTGCGTCCACTGCGGTTTGCACTCCAGCATCCGGCACAAATTCAGCTTCAGACTCTGCAGGTCCACGCGCCGCATGCAAAGCGCGCATTTGAAGAAGTGCCAAGGAGGCGTGCAGTAGGCGCGAGTTCTGCTCCAGTTTGTGCACATTTGCAAATTGGCGATCACCAAGGGTCTCCTGGCGCGCGCTGACCAGGTTCAGTAACAGTTGGTGGTCCGCTCGGTCGCCAAACGCGTTCAGGGCCGTGAGCACCGGTTGCCTGGAAGGCTTAAGGATCGTAAACCTCACAATAGAAACAATGTGAATCTAGCCTAAACTTTGGGTCAAAGTGAATTTTAATCGCAAAAACCAAAATAATATTTTTTAAAACATTAAAAAAAGAAAAATTTGATTTTAATTTTACATAGAATTGATAAAAAAAATATATAAATTTTTTAATGTTTTTTTTTTTACTTTATCACTTTTATATGAAAAAAATGGACGAAAAAATTATTTAAAAAAATTACCTGGGCAGCAATCCCTTTCTGTTCTGTCCGAACATTTCCAGCGAATCGCGCCAAAAAGTAAGCTGATTGATGCTGGCAAGACCGGAACCGCGTTTGATCTTGTTCCTGAGCGCGGACACATCGGCATTGAGGGCTAAAATCTGAGGGAACTCAATAATCAGAGACCAATATTTATTAATTAAGCAATTTATCGTTTAAAAAACCGATTTTTGGCAAATATTTCTAAATTTTCCCTCATTGGCAGCAAGGGCATTCATCTCTGTTCTCAAATAACCACCAACCACCTCTCTCCAACTTCTTTTCATCATTCCTCTTATTGGACCTATCTACTTCTCCTCCCTTTAATTCTGGAGTTAACATTCGCGAATAGAAAAAGAATCGATTTTTTGAAAGCTTACAGTGAAAACTCGTGCCCGAACCCGTTCCGGCATCAACAATGTGGCCAGATATTGCTCATAGTCTCGCTCGCGCACAATTTGTACACAATAGGAGAGGGCATCGTCCAGTTTCGCCTGTTGAGTTTTTGAAGCAGTACAGTAACCACAACGTTGTAGAACAACCAGTTTCGGCCTCAACCTGTTCATGATTGAATGGTATAGTATAACCTGAAAATTCTGATCAAAATTGGCGAAAAACCACAGAAAAAAGAGGTTGGGAAACCAGTTGAAATATCATTATAAAATTATAAAATACATTCACAACTAGCAAAATCGAATTAAACAAAATCAGCTCAATGTGGAATTTCAAAAACCATCGATACCAGCGAGAAATTGGGTTCAAATATTCGGGATTTTTCGGATAAAAAAAATCGAATTCTGGCATGGCAACGATGTAAAATTTAGAAAAAATGGGGGAGAGATCCTGCTGGCTAGCTAGCGAGCAACACAATGTGTAAAAGTGATGAGCACAGAAAGAGAGAAAGAAAGAGAGTTTTCATCCGGGACTCGAATCATCATTAGAGATGGATGGGTTCATCTGATTCAATCATCGAATTTGGGCAGCAGACACTTGGCCCTGTGGTCGAACACGTAGAAAGAGGGGCAATTGCCGACAATGTCCCAGGACTTTTTGGAGGCCTAAAACTCAAAATCAGGGGTCGCAAGTCTGCTTATTTCTAAGCAAAGTGCTTATTTTGAGGGGTACTCTGCTTATAAAAATAAAAAGTGCTTATTTCTAAGCAAATGCTTATTTTTGACCGAGTGACTAATTTTTCAAAAAAGGTCCTTATAATTCCATAAAAATGATCAATTTTCTTAAGAAAATAAGCATTAATTTTTCAAAATTTTCTCCGGCGGCCCCTATCGGGGCCGCCGGCACCCCTCAATTAATTGAAATTTCCTATCTTAAGCCAAAAATTGACCAATTTCTTAAGAAATAGGTCTCAAATTCTCAAAATTTTCTCCAGATATCCCATTGAGTGAATTTTATCCAAAAATATCTTAAAAATTGGCCAATTTTTCCAGAAAAGGTCTAAATATTAAACATTTCTCCGGCGCCGAAAATGATCAATTTTCTTAAGAAAATAAGCATTAATTTTTTAAAATTTTCTCCGGCGGCTCCTATCGGGACCGCCGCCCTCCTCCCGTAAAATAATAATTTTTCAAAAAAAGGCGGAAATAAGGTCGGCTAATAGACATCTTAGCTTTTTGTAAACAGGAATTCATTCATATTTGCATCATTTTACCTTAAAATTTCTTATTTTTATTATTCAAAAGATATTTTTAGTGATTTTTGTGATTTTGCTTATTTTCGTGCATTCGCCCCAGCGAAATGCTTATTTTTAGGGTCATGAATGCTTATTTTGTCGCGGAGCGCGAGATTTGAGTGATTTAAGTTTTTGAGTTTAAATCCATTTTTATCATAATTTTTGTTCTATTTATTTTATTCATTATTCTTATAATACAGTACTCATCAAATATTCAACCTTTTTTATCTATCTATATGATCTTTTCTCACATCGCCATTTAATGTTCACACATCGATCCATTTCCGCTTCGCTTTCATTCCCATTCTTTACAAATGCAATGCTCTTCGCCCTTCGCTCTCTTAGGCCATACTTAAGCCATTTCTTATACCCCATAAATCATCATTTTTCACTTTTTGCATTTAATCTTTTTGCCTTAAGAAAATTGTTACAATTTTCATCAAAATTCACCATTTAAATTTATTTCATTTTTGTAACAATTTTCCTTCTAAATTTTCGTTTTATTTTAATTTTAATTGTTCGTTTTTTAGAACGCAAATAAAGCAAATACTTAAAAATTGTTTGCGTTTCTCAAAATTTGTTGGAGCAAATTTCAATTTCCAACAAGTTTGCGTTCTCAA
>LDKF01001865.1:19048-30431 GCA_001026735.1 Rotylenchulus reniformis
ATACGAATCCCGTCATTTGCGGATTTGCGCGTCATTCTTTCAATGGCCTAAACCCATCCGGATTAGAAAAAAAATTAACAAAAATCAAAAAAGATGAAATCTTGGTCAATTAGAAGAAAATATTTAGATCCTTTTCTTAAAATTTCGATCTTTTTTGCTTAAATTAAAGAATGTTAAGAGCAGGGATCGCAAGTTTTTATTCTGAAAAAAAGCATCCGAGACCCTAAAATAAAGCATTTCGCTGGGGCAATTGCTCGAAAAAAAGCAAAATTTTCCAAAACATTGTAAATCTCTGTGACTAATGTAAATAAGAAATTTTAAGGAAAAATGATGCAAATATGAATGAAATCTCGTTGCAAAAAGCCAAAGATGTCTATTCGCGGACCTTATTTTCTGCCTTTTAGAAAAATTATTTTACGGGGGGAGGGCGGCGGTCCCGATAGGGGCCGCCGGAGAAAATTTTGCGAATTTTCGGTCATTTTCTTAAGAGAATTGATCATTTTTGGTTTCAGCGCCGGAGAAAATTTTTAATATTTAAATCTTTTTTTCTGAAAAAATTGGTCAACTTTTAAGATATTTTTTAGAGATAATTCACTGTATGGGAACCGGCGCCGGAGAAATTTTGAAAAATTAGTGCTTTTTTCTTAAGAAAATTGGTCATTTTTAAGACATTTTTTTGAAGAAAAGCCATTGTGTGAGGTGGCGGCGGTCCCAACAGGGGCCGCCGGAGAAAATTTTGAAAAATTATTGCTATTTTCTTAAGAAATTTGATCATTTTTATGGATTTTCAAGGGATTTTGAGAAAAATTCGTTCAGACCCCAAAATAAAGCAAATGCTTTAAAAAAAGCACTTTTTAATTTTCCAAGCATGGGACCCCCTAAAAAAAGCCAAATGCTTTAAAAAAAGCCGACTTGCGATCCCTGTGTAAGCTGTAAGTAGTAAGAAGCAGGCAGCGAAAATCTCAAATACATTTGAATTGCAATAACAAAAGATCCAAAAGGACAAAATCGCACCCGATTATCAGAAATTGACCCCGAAAAGAATAAAGCACACGTATAATCAATTTACATATGGAAAATTTAATTTATATTGCACAAAATCGGGCAATCTTTCGGAATTGCGGTCCCGTGGAAAAAATCAATAATCTGGTCTGTCAATAAACTGATGTTCAAAATTCGTACCCTAGGGTTTTTTGGGGTGCTGATCACGAATCTGAGCTCCGATTTTGTCCATGATGAATCAAATCTATGATTTTTCATCAAGTGATAATTTTTCGAAATTTGACTTTAGTGAGTGGCAGGTGCTGTGGCCACCCAGATGACTTGGGGTTGGGGGAAGGAGGCCCTCCCGGAGAGGCAAGACCCGGGCCCTGGGTCTGGATATTGGGTGCCGAAGTCGGGAAGGGACAATCTCCCCAAAACCCCCAAAGGGACAAGCTTGATCAACAGCTTTATTCCGTCGCACCGATCTCCAAGTTCTCCGATGATACATCAACAGCATCGACCAAGACTGCCCTCCAAGAGGGGAAAAAACAGAAAGGATGAACAAAAGGGGCGGAGCAATAAAATGGGGACAAGTGATCAAAGAACAAAGGGAAGGAATGATCAATGGCTCTCAAGAAAAAGGGGAAAGATATTTGGGGATGCCACCGGAAGAACCTCACAGCTCCCCCCTTCCCTTAGGATCGTCCCCGATCCTCGAATGCGGAGGATGATATTCACCACGAGGGCGAATAGAGACAAAGACCCGAAGCCTCCCTCCCAGGACAGGTTTACCCCCTCGACTCTCCAACTGGGTCCCGTCAAGCCAGCAAAATTCTCCTGGCTGGAAAATCCGGGGACAGACACGAACGCCTGTCAGACCCGAAGCCGACGACAGGTCCTCTCGGGAAGGCAACCAGGGTACATCCCTACCCATGGTCAGGTGGTGATGAGAGAGTGATTGAGAGAGACAGAGAGGGTCGAGAGAGAACCATGAGGACCCCGAGTGGCATTTTTGGAATTGGGAAGGGAAAGGGAGAGAGCCACCGAAACATTCCAACCCCAATGCAGGAGGGGATGGGAGGGAGTGTGGGAAATCGGTGCGGGAAGGAAAAATCAAAACGGCCACACAGAAGGGATCACACATCCATCCGAACGATCACCATCTCCGTCCGCCGCCACGACCTCGTCCACGTCCGCGTCCTTGGGGAAGGTAAGGTTGATACCGGCCAATCCCTCTTGCCCCATCAAACCTACCTGCTGGCCCACCTGGCCCAACTTGCCTTTGGTTACCTTCCACCCGCTCCAACCGCTGGTAGAACAGCTGGTCCCTGGCCCGGCTCCCATCCTCACGGACCAAACAGCCAGCTTGATCGTAGCTGCATCCTGGCTCATTGATGATGTCCAACCAGTCCGGACCGACGACTTCGGTCTCCTGCATTGCTTGGCGGAGGAAGAGACGCCACGCATGGGATCGGTTCAGAACCAGGAGGTTGCCGATGACGAAAAGCCCATGTGCCGAGCGCGAAGCCGCCACACAGGCCCTGTCCGCTCGTGCCCAGAATGGCTCCTGGCCCGAGTCGCTCGGCAGGTAGCGCGAGCACGTTGTAACAACCACCGTGATGTCCGATTCGTGGCCCTGGCACGAGTCGGTGGTGGACACCAAGACCCGCTCCAGCCCTTCAGTCCCCTTCACTAGCCGTGCCAGCTCCTTTGCCTGCGTGGAGTACATGCAAATGCATCTTACCGTCACCTCCGGCGGAAAAGTGGTGCACAGCTTCCAGAGAACCCGCATTGCAGTGTGCCCTTGCTCCGGGTTGTTTGACGAGTGCGAGAGGTCGTCGTACTCGGCTTCGTGCTCCTGGTGGATGAGCACAATTGGAACATTGCGCACCGGAAGGCGGAAGAACTGCTGCCCAGTAAGGAAGGCCTTCTGGTCTTCAGTGCGCCCCGGAACCAGTTGCTCGCCATGCTCCCGGTAAAACGCGGCTTCCACTGATCTGACAATGGAAGGGTGGGACCGATAAGAAACGGTAAGGGCAGTGCCGTCCACCCCGCTCGCAACATCAAGGTTGCCAATGACCGTGTCCATGCCGTACCCATCCCGGATGGCCCTCGGGAGAGAGACCAGATGAACGCCAAGTTGGCGCCTGTCACCTGTTACCAGGACTTTTTGCAGCCGGGGAAGTTGAGCCATCAGCGAGAGCACCTGGGTGTACGGGCACTGGCCCGCTTCATCAATGATCAGATGAGTGGTGCCCTCGAACAGGTTGGCGACCTGCTCACTGAAGCTGAGCGTGGCGAAGACCACCTTCCGTTCCTCGAGTTCTTTGAGCACACGGGCCGCTGCGGCTTCCTGCGCGAACCGTGGTGCCTGAACACAATCCCGAACATACTTGGTGATGATCCGCTGCCGCTTCTGCCCTCCTTCATCGTTCAGCCGCGCCTCCAATGCCGCCTGAAATTCTTCTGCTTCGACCGCTGTCGAAAGCAAATGCGGGACAATCTGGGCCAGCTCATGGGAATAAGTGACTTTCCCGCTGCCCGAAAACAAAGCCACCATGGGATCTTGCATGCCCGCAACCCGCTGCGCCTGTCCCATCTCCTCCACAAGGCGTACGACGGCCACGTTCTGGGGGGCGATGGCCAATATCCTGGCCTCGGGGTCCTTGGCCCGAATTGCGGTCATGATCAAAGAGGCCGCGAAGGTTTTCCCCGTGCCTGGCCCCGCCTGTTGGAATACCAGGCGAGGCCAGGAGTCCAACATGTACTCGGCAGAGTGCCGCTGCCCACCCTGTAACATCGCCAGGGGACCCCAATCCAACAACCCACCACCATCCGGCATTTGAACAACCATTCTCGGCACCTCGCGTCCCAACAAGATAGCCATGATCCGCCCTGACGGCGTTTCCAGATTGCGGGCCTGCTGCGTGCACATGTGGGCATTCAGCCTGACTGCCCTGTCGAACAATGCGCGCGTCGAGACGACCGGACGCAGCTCGACCTGGGCGCCATTCAGCAGGGACTCGAAATCCTCCGTGTTGTCGCAGCCCTTCGCCGGCTGGTGGCCCAAAAAGACCTGAACTTCCATCACATACCCTCCGACTTCGTTCCGCCTGGCAGCCGATGTCACGAAACCCGCCGCACAAGGCTTTCCGAAGTCGGACCGATCGATGCGCGCCGACACAGCGGTGTCCTCGGTCCAAAGCTCCCCCATGTCGGTGAGTTCCGCCAAGTTCCGGACCACATGGCAGAAGGATAGTGCCGCTTGTCCCTGGCCCATGTGCTCCACGCGCGACGGCACAACATCAAGAGTCCATCGGCGCAATTCTTTCTGGATTCCCATCATCTGCGCAGCCAATGCGGCCGCCATGACAGACTCACCGAGCTCCACTCGCTCCCTGTTAAGGGTGGGCTTAAATGGAAAATCATACCGCTCAGTCAACGGCCAGACTCCTGCCACCACGCATGGTTGATGCGCGAGGAATTCATCACCGCGGCGCAGAGGAAACTCCGCCGGCAACACGTACATTGGCGACACCAGGACTCGTTGCGGCCTCCGTATCTCCAAAATCTTCAGTCCGATGGGTTGCCGATAGACGATGGCGCTGTCTTCAAACTCCGGAGGCAGATGGCGCCGGTGAATCTTCATCACGCATGGCAACTCCAAGGCCGCCACAGACGCCGATCGCACCCGGTGATTAGTGCGGTGCCGGTCGACTACCAGGACCAACCCCATCGCATCCTCCAAGGGAACCCGTGAAACGGAGTCAATCCGCACGGCAACGGCCTGAAAATTCAATTTGGAAGTGCTGCGGAACAGCCACTCCCCCTGTTCTCCCCAGCCAGACTCCGTCCCACACCAATCAAACTCCGCGATAAGGACGGCATCGCCCATTTCAACGGGGCGCGGCTCCGGGACATCACCTCCTTCTTCCTCATCTTGATCAGCCTCCGACGCAGCCTGCTCCGGTGGTGCCCCGGAAACCAACCTGACATCGACTTTGATCAATTCCGGCCAGGTGCCCAACTTCGGCTTGATTCGGGCACAGATCAAGGCTCCCTCCTGGACCTGCGACACGAGATACCATTCCGGCTTCTCGTCACGCCCTGGGCCACGTCCCTTCCTCTCGCACAGCTCCACCTCGCTCTCTGTACCGCTCACATCATCAAGAGCGTCTTCAACTTCCTGCCACGTACCTGACAACCCGGCTCCGTTACCCTTCGCCTCATCCTGCTTCTTCCGCTCCTCCATCCGTTGACGCCGCTCAGCAAACCGCTCATCTGAAAATCCCCCATTGCCAAAACCCCCATCCAATTCATCACCAACTTCACAACCAGACCCTACAAACCCTTGCCCGAAACCCAAAACCGGCTCATTATCATTTATCTTCGGTCCGCAGACCGTCATTTCGACTCCCTCCTCAACTCCTTCCATCGCTTCTTCCTCCAAACCGCCCGCTGGTTGGTCCGCACCAACCGCATTCACCACCTGGTCCTCCTTTTCCTCATTTTCCTTTGCCTTCGGTCCGCAGACCGTCTCCACCTCCTCAACTCCAACCTCCTCAACGCCCTCCATTTCCTCCACAACACCAAGCAAAGCCTCAAGCTCCTCACCAACAGGTGCAGCCACCAGCTGGTTGCCCTCTCCCGTGTCCAGCCCGATCAGCTCCAAGCCCAGCGGATCATGAGGGTTCACCACGGACGGAGACGTAGGATCCGGGGCAGCAGGCTCCTGCTCCACAGGTCCGTCAGGGACAGGATCCGGTTCCACTGGCACAGCAGCAGGAGGGTCTTGCTCCACCGGTGCCACAATCGCTTGCTCCACAACAGGGCGCTGTTTCGAACGCTTGTTCTTTCGATTTGTCATCTAAAAGGGAAAAACATCAATTAATAATGACAAATGAAAAGAAAAAAAAGAACAAAAACAGAATCCAAATTGGGGAAAAAAGGAAGGGACAGAAGGGGGATCGAGACTCTGAGATCCGATGTGAATGAGAAAAAAAAATGAAATGAATGCCGAGAACCGATGGATGTCCTCGGGGCTTTGATGGAAGTCCATTAAGCACAGACTGTAAAGAAATATCTCACGATCTCCGATGGAATGAAACGCTGGGAAAACGCACCAGGACAAAGATCGTGAACAAGCGACCGGAACCGGAAGGAATCACGTGCATGGCACGAAGAAAAGGGTCAGTAGGAAAAAAACAAATTCGGGTGGCCCTGGCCAATAACAACTTGAAATCCTCGACAAGAAGAGAAAAAAACACTGGAGAATATACATAAAGAAATACAATCACGGATACATAAAGGTTAAAAAAAACAAAAATAATTCGCCAAACCCCAAAAGTTCCACTTCCAAAATTCGCCATGTAACTAGTAATGATAGTTAAAATATAATAATTAACAAATAGACCACTCACCAGGGAGGTTCCCGAGGTGTTACGCTCCAATTGAATCTGGACCCATTCCAATTTATAGGCAATCGGCGCTAACCGCGGCAGTATCACATTTATTTGTGCTACAAATAATTATGATTTTTTATATTAATTTTTATATATGATTTTTCGGCATGCTTTAAGCACGCCAAAGGCGTGCACTGCACCGAATACCACGCTTAAAGCACGCCGAAAAATCATATATAAAAATTAATATAAAAAATCATAATTATTTGTAGCACAAATAAATGTGATACTGCCGCGGTTAGCGCGGATGCTCTACAAATTGGAACGGGTCCCGATGCAATCGGAGCGTAACACCTCGGGAACCTCCCTTGTCAGAAAATTTTACTGAATAACTTATCTAGCTCCCTACAACTCAATTCTCCTCTATCAACTCCTAAAAGGACCATTAGTGCCTCTGCTCACAAAGAGATTCTATGTTCACTAGCCGTCGCTCCCGGGTAAAATAACTCGGCTAAACAGATACCCAGATCTAAGCTCACCGATCAATTTGTAGCCCAAACGACGCTTATTCGAATGATATCAAGAACTTACCAATTCGTTCAATTTCGCCCCCAAATATTATGATTTCCTGACACGACCGTCGATGGTGACCCATTGAGTGACCAGCCCCCCCAAAAAAACTAACTTGCTCACTAAACCCAAGAGTAAAAGCTAAGCCCACCGATCAAATAAGAGAGTCGACAGTCTAGATTTATTCACTTAAAAGATCTCACCGATTTACTCAATTTCGCGCCAAAATGATATAATTTCCCTTACCAACCAACCAAGACGTGCAGTGGTAGAGGTCCACCCGGACTCGAACATTTACTCAGGTGTCCCGAACTCGATTCATTATCCCACCGAACATCCCGTACTCCAAAGAATACCAATTCGAACGATACCAAAAATAATCCAATCCCTTCATTTTTAGACAAGATTATTATATTTTCCCAACCCGACCCTCAATGGTGACCCATGGCTGAAATGTCAAAACAAATAGTGACGTCATGTCACCATTTCACAAGTGGTACCTTAAATGACCGAACATTTTGAGCCTATTGGTCTAACAATTCAGCCTATATCAAATTCGGACCAAATAGCTTGATTTCCTAGAAAATTAATATAATTTCCTGAGCCAACCTCTACAGTGAGCACCTTGTAGGGGTAGTTATCAAACTTGACTTGCCTCTCAGCTGCTAGATAAGCGAGAGCTAAGCTCACCGATCATTTCATAGAACCGACCTCGCAGACCACAATTATATTATAATTATACTAAACAGTTCGGTTTTTTAAGAAAACAATATATTTTCAAGTTAACCACCAACGCAACCACGGACATGTCCAATGGGGAAACACGAGTCATAACTCAGCTACTCCCTAATTCGCAACCTACCTTTCTAATATTTTGTAGTGCAACTAATATACATTACCATATACTAAATTAATTCAATCCAATTTAATTTGCCAAAAAAAAATAATAATAACGACCACCAGACTGGCATCATCACTGAGAAACAGTGAGAAACCATCCACTCTAATTATTATGCCCCAGAGCTAAAAAACAATTTCCAGACCCGTTCTGGTTTCAATACATTTCCTCCATCAAAACTGATTCCCAACCCCTCACACCTCTTTCACTCCCAAAACCAATTACATCCTTTCACACTCGCCTATGACTAATAACTTTTACGCCGCAGCGGTGACCCACACAAAAGGTTATTCAATCACCCCAAAATAGCGACCCGTTTTTAGGGTCAGAGCGCTCAGTTTTTTTTTAGCCAATCTTTGACTAAAAAAAATCAATAAATGTTATTCTAGCAAGTGACACCAAAAAAAAAACAAATTAAATAATCAAAAATGGTCAACACAAAGAAAACTTCTCTCCGCGCGTCCAAGAGATGGGATCAGGAAACCGGAACGAGCGAGCGCTGTGACCGGATCCTGCAACAGGGGCAACAGGCGCACGCTGCATCACAAGGTGATCATTTTAACATTCATTAAAAAAAATCTGGATACATTTCTTTTTCTTTAAATTCTGTTTTCTCTGGTCCTCGGACCAGTAAACTGCTGACTGCCCTTAATGCCAGCTGGCAGATTGATAGCTTTTTCATGATTCATGGCTTATAGCCGCCGCCGAGGCACGCCGTCGCCGTGCAGCCGAAAAACATCAGGGCGCCGGGGGCTGGCCGGAGTGCCTCCGCTACTCCCCAACCATCGAACAAATGGCCAACTTGCCAGCGTTTGTGTCATCCATTGAACGCCGTCACCCAGATGTGGCACTTATAGTTGTAAGTCTTGGGTTTGGGGTCGCAAAATAAGGCACCCGAACCGGCAAGGCTGACAGATTGACAGCTTTTTCATAATTCTTTGCCAATTGCATGGCCGTTCTTAGTTCAAGAGATGAAGATGGGGAATAAGAGGGGAAAACGGTAGGTACGAGTTCATGGCCGTTCTTAGTTCATGGATTGGGGTCAGGTTTCGTCACCGGTTGGCTGGACTCCGCGCCCGGACGACCCTGAGTACCAGGAGATCAATGCCAGGAGGCTGCCTAACCCCAGGTGGGAAGGGAAAAGAAGAGAAAAAAAACAACGTAGTGGGTTTCTAGGCTCCAAACCCCGGAGCTCGTGGAGAACGGTGTGTACCGGCTGCAAATCCGGGACACTAAGCGGGCCACGACCATCGGCAAATTCCGAGAGCGCTTCGGGGACGAAGATGGTCAGGACGAGACCGAACACCAGGCTCTCAACAGCCTGTTGGAGGGGCTGAAGAAGGGCGGGGACCGGGTTTATGGCTCGGACAGCGACTCGGGCACGCTGTTCGAGCCTAAATGCGGTCCCCTTTATATGCCCGACTTCACCACCGGCCTAGAAGCCATCGTAGGTTTTTTCTGCCAATCAGACCAATGCTAATTCCCTTCAGGACGAAGGATTTAAAGGCAAGGCTCGGGGGATAACCACGCCGTTCCTCTACGTTGGATCGCGGGGATCTTTCTTCGCGATCCACGTAGAGGATCAGAATCTGCATTCGATCAACTACCTCCATTTGGGAGCCGTGAGTTCTTTTGAATTTTTGTGGTTGCCTCCCCTTTTTTTTTGCCCTTTTGACAGATTGATAGCTTTTTCTTACCCCGTTCCAGCCGAAATGCTGGATCGGGGTCCCCCCTAGCAGGGCGGCGGAGGTGGTGGAACTGGCACGGCGCCATCTTCCCGTTTGGGAAACGGAGGAGTGTCCGGACTTCCTCCACCACAAGGATCACTTTGTGGCGCCCGAGGCCCTGAAGAAAGCGGGGATTGAGTTTTCACTCGCCATACAACGACCAGGCGACTTTGTGATTAGTGAGTTTTTTTGGTACTAAGGGTTATTTAGAAGGGCATGGATTTGGGTGATGATTTCCTAATCTTTCAGCGTTCCCCGGGGCCTTTCATCAGGGCTGCAATTTGCAATTTAATATTGCGGAAGCAATTAATTTTGCACTTCCGTCCTGGGTGAAAAAAGGTAATTGCCGATCTGGGTAGTTTTTTATGGGTAATAAAAAAAAATTAAGCCCGTATTGGTGGAAGGATCTGCCAATGCCATGGTGCCCAGAGTCTGTTGATCACCGAGGAAGATCTGGAGGAGATCAGGGCCCGCTGGCGTGAGATGGGGCTGGAGACGGATGAGGAAGAACAGGGAACATCTTCCCGTCGATGAAGGAGATAAAAATGATTTTTTTTATTATTTAAAAATGTTATTGTGCGAAATTGAAAGATAAAAATAATAATAGAAGAGATCGTATATCTAGGTGGATAAATTTTAATTTGAGAAAATTTGAAAAATAACGAAGGTATAAATTTGGGAAAAGGTTGACTAAGCCTGCTTATTTTGTTCATTTCAAAGATTAAGCCATGCAACTCCGCATAATAAAATAATCAAAAAAAAACTGGGAACTCCCATTAGACACTCATGCTCAGTGTATAATAATTTCCGATTTTTAGAAAAAATTAAAATAAAATTTTGATAATTTTCCTAGCTAAAAATAATGATATTCATCACTCGCTCGTCTCCTCCTGGTCCGCAGATTGTATCTGCACCTAATATCGTTGTTTCCTGTTGTGTTTTCATTTTTCTTCCGCCCGCAGGCAGGCTCCGAGGCATCTTCGCCCTCACTTGAAATTCTCTCTGGGTTCTCTTTCTGGGTGCTGTGGTCTCCTCTATGAGTACCATTATCCGGGGTTGTTTCAGACCCCTGAATTTCCTCCTCTGATAGGTCTAAAGCATTTTTCTCCTCCACCGGTAACTCAGGAAGAGTACAAGCTGGGCCCAAAAACTCAAAACATTTTTTAATTTGATTAACATGTAAAGTCCGGGGTTTGGCATTTGGCGCAGAACAGCTGATTACTGTTACATGGACCCCTTCTAGTTCAATTACTCTAAAAATGCCGCGCCATGGCAGCTGAAATTTTCTAGAAGTGCCCACCTTCCCATCATAGTTGCGAATTAGCACCCTGTCACCAACCTGGATCTGGAGCGGGCGGGATTTCCGGTCGTACTGCTCTTTCATCTTCTCCTGAGCGGCTTTGTGAACCTCCGCAGCTGCCTGCCAAGCACGTCGTAGGGACACCACGAGTCGTTGTTTGAACTCCGTCCTGTCTGACAAGGCCACTGGATCACGCACTCGTGAGTCCAAAATCTGATCCACGCAAAAGATGGGATCGCGACCAAACATGAGGAAGAACGGCGTCTCTCCGGTGGTTGCGTGTATTGACGTGTTGTAGCAGAAGCATGCTGCGTCGAGGAATTCGTCGAAATCGGGTTGATCCTTCGAGATGTACTTGGCTAAGATGTTATGAAAGGTCCGAAACGATCTTTCGGTGACTGCGTTGCCCTGGCTCCAATGTGGCGTTGCATATCTCTTGTTGATGTACAGCATGGAGCAGAATTCTCGAAAGAACTCCGAAGTGAAGGTTGTGGCGTTGTCG